>VDFB02031632.1:0-18680 GCA_007258455.2 Sequoia sempervirens | reverse complement strand
GAGGAGGCATGAGGGATGGAAGATAAGTGGATGGGAAGATAAAAGAGTGAGATGGATGAAGATAGGATGCATGGAAGGAAGGGATATGGAAGGTAGAATGATGGGTGGATAAGGAAGATAGACGAGTGCGAATGACAGTTGGGATAGTGTACAGATGATGGGAAAGTATACCAAGAGGTGTCCAAAGCATGCTTATATGTTTGCCCCATTGTTATCAAGATCACAAGGAGGATGGAAGGATTGGGATAAATGAGATATGCCAAACAGGATGTGTAAGCTCGATAGGGTGGAGGGGATGGATGAAAACGATGTATAGTAAGAAGATGGGTGCATAGCCGAAAGCGTAGCAGGAAGCATAGTGGATGGAGGGAATGCATATCAAGAAGCTGCCCCCAAGTGCAGACGGGGATTTGACGATGACGCTTGCCGTTTTCATCATGGTACTTATCCATGCTTTGTTTTCCAAGTTTTCACCATTGGACGGATTATTTCTCTTTACTATTTTTGGATTTTTTTGGATTTTTGGATTTTTGGATTTTTTTGGATTTTTGGATTTTTGGATTTTTTGGATAGTATGCGAAAGGAGATGGATAAGGATAGGGAGGCGAATAAGTGGATTTAGAAGACATGAGATAAGGATAAGGATGAAGGACTCAAGCATCAAGTTCCATACGCGGTACTAAGAGCTCATGTTCAAATTGACTGTTGGATGTTGGTACAACCTTAGGATAAATGGAGTATGCAAGAGGATGAATTAGAGGGATTTGATGGGGAAGATACGAGGGATAATGGGTGGGATGTAGGAAATGGTATGGATGGAATGATGGGGTGGATACGTGATGGGGAGATGAATTCAGGACCAACATTGGCACATGTGGTAATGGATGCGAAAAGATAAGGGGACTAATGGATGGAGAATGTGGGGATAATGGAGGAGATGGAATAGTGAATTTCAGGGCATAGGGACCCAAAACAGACTTAGGAGATGAAAGGTGGGCATGCTTAGCTTTTGGATTAGCAACTTTGGATGTTCTTACAGATTTTTCATTTGATGGCATTGCATCTTTTTTCTTTGGGATCCACATGGTTTTGATTTTTGCTTTGGCGGCTCTTTGTGAGCTATAGATTTGAGTTTGATTTTGGATTTTGTTTTTCTTTTCTTTACCATGTCTTTTAGAGGGGACATGGGAAGCGTTGGATTCATGTGGATGTTTGGATTTATGCATTTTTACTTTGGCATCCAAAGTGCTCGTACTAGAAATGGGATGGGTGTGAGAAGATGGATGATGTGGAGTGATGGAGGTAGGATTATGAGGATTACGTGTAGATGAGGGATGTTTAGGTATGTGCCTTTGTTGATCCTGATTATGGGATATGCGAGAGGGTTGTTTATGATGGATGACATGTATAGGTGTTGGATGGGTAAAAGGATGAAATGGAGGAGGTGATCTTGGGATATACGGACCCAAGATGGATAGAGTAGATGAAGGATGGGAGTTGGTGGATGGAGGGATGTAAGGACCCAAAATGGATGGAGCAGATGAAGGAGGAATATGAACGGTTGTTTTGAGGTGATACGATAGAGGAGGAGGGATGGCAACATATGATTTGGTGGAGCGATGGGAAGAGCCGACATTTCTTTTGGAAAAGGCTCGTTGAGGACGTCTAGAGGTTGTACCAACGTGTTTAGATTGTGAGTCTTGGGGAATAGATCCAAGACCTTGCATGCAGATTTGTTCTTTGACTTGGATGGGCTCTAAAATACCTTGCTTGTGAAGGCCTAGACCTTTTCCTTGATAGTTCATGTTCTTGAGCATTCGATCCATGATAGGATTTTTGTTATTCTGAAAACATGATGCGAGTCCATTATTAGGTGGGGGATGATGGGTGGTATATACACTATGTTTTTCTTCTGCAAGGAGGCCACCATTGAATAATATGAGAGTACCAAGGGGATATGCAAGTGGTGTGTGGATAGCATTTTTAGGTGATGATGGGGGATCTTGAGAAGGAGATGATGGGATAGCAGCATTTGGATGGGTGGTATCGGGAGAGGGAGTAGGGGATACGATAGGATCTGATTTTGTGGTAGTAGGCTCATGCAATGGAGATAGAGATGGAATGGTAGAATCTTGAACGTCAAGAGGATCATGGGATGGAATGGATGGGGGACTGTCATCTTGTGGTAGACTAGATGGGATGGTAGGATCTTGATCTGGAGGAGGGGATATGTTGGCATGCTTTGGGTCAGGCTCTTGGCATGACTCATCATATGTGGGAGGCATGATAATGGAGTCATGGGGGGACTCTTTAAGTGGGGAAGATGGAAGGATGGAGGATTCAATGCAGTTATCAGAATGGATTTGGGCATTGTGGATGGGTTCGATGACTCTTGGAGTAGCAGGTGGATGTTCAACGGATTCACAGAATGTGATGGTAGGAGATTGGGGTTCAATGGATTCAGAGGATGTGATGGTAGGAGATGGGGACTCAGCGGATTCAGAGGACGTGATGGTAGGAGATGGGGACTCAACGGATTCAGAGGATGTGATGGTAGGAGATGGGGACTCAATAGATTCAGAGGATGTGATGGTATCATCAATGATAGGTGTTGGATGGAGAAGGTTCTTGTCACTAATGACCATGGATGATGGGTTGGGATGGCATGGTTCCACGACTGCAATGTGTGGAGTGGGGGATGTTTCCTTTGTTATAAGTCCTTGGAGAAACTTGGATATGCTAGGCTGAGATGGCGAGGTGGGAGTGGATGAAGGTTTATGGATTAGTGGGGATTAGGACTGTGGGATTGGTGGGCTAGGATTAGATAGGAAATCGGGATTGGATGCGGATCGGAATAGATGGGGATTAGGTGAAGGATTAAGGTAAGGATATGGGCATGGGGAATTAGGATAGGATGACACGGATGGTGGATCGCTGGTAGAAGATATGGGCGGTGTGTTGTAATAAAGGTATTGGGATGGTGGATTAGGATGGGAAGATGCAGGTGTTGGATTAATATAGGGAGATGCAGATGTTGGATTAGGGTAAGTTGATGGGTGTGTTTGACTAGGATAGGAAGGTGTGAATGTAGGATTAGGCTGAGCAAATTGGTATGGAAGATTAGGGTAGTGGGTGTATGTGGATGAAGGATTTAGATAGGAGGATGTGGATGGGGGATCAAGATAGGGGTATTGGCATGGCAAACTAGGATAAGGGGATGATGTAGATGAAGGATATGATGGATATGATGGACATCCCTTGTCAAAGGTAGCATAAGGAGTGTGATTAGGCATAGATGAAGACATGATGGGATAACTTGATGGGGTGATTGTATTTTGGAAAGTGGGTGGAGAAATCTTACTAGCAATGATAGTGTCAAGGGGATCTATGTCATATACCTCTTGATCAACAAGACTTTCATTATCGTTGTCGACGTAATTAGGGTTTCCCTTGACCACTATTGATGGAGGATAAGAATTCATGATGATGAAAGGATAAAGATTTTGGATGGAAATGGACAAAATCCCAAATCGGGATTTAGGACAAGCTCAGATCGAGATTGGATTAAAGCTTAGATTAGGATGATTGGATGATACGATGGGATTGTTTTTGACAATTGGATTGGATGATCAAAGGATGATTATGACACCGAATCTGCTTCAAGATGGAAGTAGATTGATTGGGTCGAAGGTGGTTGGATAGGGATGCGATTAGATTGGATTGGATAAGATTGATTGATGATTGAAAGCTCAGATGATGGATGATGAAAGAGACTACAAATCCCGTTCAGAGATTATCTTAGATGACTTAGGATACTGATTGATCGGATTAAAGGATAAATGGATGATTGGGGCACCGAATCCACTTTGAGATTTGAAAATGGATTGATTGGGCTGATGATGATGATTAACTTAGGATGGATGACAACCCTAAGAGGATGTTAATGATGATGATCAGATCAGACACTTCAGTCAATTTGGATAATAACCCGAGACGAAGTTCGGGGGATTTGGATGATTTGATTGGAGGAATGGATGATAGAAATGGATGAGTGAATACTTAAAATGAGCAAATGGTTGATCGGGACGGATGAACGATTACTCGGAACGAGTAAACGAATGATCAGAACGACAGAACGAGAGTTCGGAATGATGAAAGGATGTGGTGAATGGATGAATGTTTACTCGGAACAAGTAAATGGATGATCGAAATGACAAAATGAGGGTTTGGAATGATGAAAGGATATGTGAAATGGATGAATGTTTACTCGGAACGTGTAAACGGATGAGAATGGTAGGATATACCCCCGTCAAGGAGGCAGATGGTGAAGAAAAAGGTGCCCCGGCCAACTTCTCAAAAGTATGAAGTGGTATATATCATCGGAAAGAGCACAAAAAACTGAGAAGAATTGCTTTTGAACGGAGTCAATCAGACAAATAGTGTGGAAATGGCGGCCCTGGGAAGAAGGAGCAGAAGGTCAAATCCGCCACTGCATAAGGACAGGTCCACCACTGCACTGGGACAGGTACGCCACTGCACTAGGACAGATCCGCCACTGCAGTAGGACAAATCCGCCACTGCACTGGGACAGGTCCGCCACTGCACTAGGACAGGTCCGCCACTACACTAGGACAAATCCGCCACTGCACTGGGACAGATCCGCCACTGAACTGGGACAGATCCGCCACTGCACTAGGACAGATCCGCCATAGCGCAAGGATACGTCCGCCACAGCACGAGGACAGGTTTGCTAAAGGATAAGGTTAAGTCCGCCAAAGGATAAGCTTAAGCTTGGTTTTTTGATGGGTGGCAAAGGCAAAGGACCCAAATTGTAGCAATCATAAAAAGACTTGGCCAAATCGATAATCACTGGTTTTTGCACAAGAAAGACAATTCAAGCAGCACAACCCTAAGATTAGTAGAAACGGGTATGGTCAACAAAGTCTTCTACTCTATGATGCACATGGTTTCTAAGGAGTCCTCGATATACACCCGGTACGTGAGGCCCAAACCGTGAAAACCAACCCATTACAAGTGTGAGTCGGGAACCTTAGCGAGATACTAGAGGCTCAGACCAACTCTTCACGTCATCCCGACGCTTCGCCAATTACAACGTGGTTGGATTGAGGTATAGCTTTCGCTCTCCCCCCTTTATATACCCCGCCGGTACGCGTGGTTGGAATCGTCCCTTGGGGTGATGAAATCCCCAAGCAGGTCCCACTAGGAAAATAAAAAGGGGCGACTCAAAAGGACTTGGAAAGCTACGATTTCTCTTCACCCAGGATCGCCAAATGGCGCAAGGGGATTGGATACGTCAAATAGCCTTCCCAAACACGCCAAACAAGGTTTATTGACACCCTTTAATTAAACTATGTTCCTATTTTACCCAAAAGACAATTAGAAAAACTTGAACTTTTTACCTTCTGGAGGACAGGTCCGCCACTCTGCAAGGACAGATCTGCCACTCTGTTAGGCCCAGTCCGCCACTGCAGGACAGATCCGCCACCGGAGGACAAATCCGCCACCCTGTCAGGACAGGTCTGCCACTGCCAGACAAATCCACCACTCTGTTAGGACCAATCCGCCACCTCTGGACAGATCCGCCACTCTGTCAGGACCAATCCGCCACTCTGCAACCTGGACCTTGAAAAATGCAAAAAATAGCAAACGTGAAGAAAATAGACCCGTTTGTGGGTCCCACCGGGGTGCCAGAAATGTGATAGGTCGGAATAGAGCGTTAGAAATCAAGCAACAAGTAAAAGAGTGCAAATAAACAACTTAAAACAACCTACACTTCAAGATTAGCCTAAGTTGGAAACAATGCAAGACAAAGCAACGAAATGGAACTTTATACCTTGCGTTGAGTCGATCCTTTGGTTGGCCCTTCGATCTTTGACGTGTATGCTCCTTGGATGGCAATATGCAGGCTAGATGAGGATGTGAAGATGGATGCAAGTGGATGAAAATGTGAAAATGGCTAAGTAGAGGTTGAGAAACAAAACTGCAAGAGTTTGGCTAGCACAAATGATCTCCCAAAATGAGAGAAAAGAGGGGGTATTTATAGGATTTTTGGGAAACTTAGAAATGGATGGTTGAGATTGATCCACTGGTCAAGATGTAGGGCTATGCGGAGTTGAGAACCTGCCAAGCCCCTCACATCTTGACATGTGGCATGTGAGATAGCCCAAAAGGTGAAGTGGACATGAGGTGGAAGGACAAGGACATGACATGGAGAGGGGTACAAAGTACTTTGGGATTGGACAAGATCTCCCTCATAAAGGGAGGTCCTTGTCCCCATGTGGGTGAGAGGCCATGGGAATTAAAAATTTCTCAATATCCTTTTTTATGGGGATGAGTGAAGGAATTAAAAATTCCTTTTGAGTGCATTGGGGGATTAAAAAGGTGAATTAAAAATTCACATGGGGAAGTGGAGTGCCTTGTCCAAAAGGGGAAGGCCTTTAATAAGGTTGACCAAGGACACATGTCATAAAGGACATGGGAAGAGAAAGGAATTTAATATTCCTGAGAAAGAATAAAAGGAATTAAAAAATTCCTTGAGAGGTCAGATTAGGGCTAGTTAGTGAAGGATTAGAGGATGGTTAGGTGGCTAAGAGAGATTAGAGGCCAACTTGCAAAAGTTGGAGGATGTGACACATCCTAATCAAGGATTAGGCATGTGCACATCCTAATGATGGGATTAGAAGAAGGATTAGGATAAGATAAAAATGATGGGGGATGTGACATGAAGGGAATTAAATAAATGGAATATTTATTTAATTCAATTGATGGAATGAGGATTAAAGAGATAAGGTATTATTGATTAAATACCTTAGGGACTTGGCATAATTAAAGATATTAATTAAATAATAGTAGTATTACTTAATTAACGAAAATAAGACGAAAGAGGATGAATTTGGATAAATTAATTGTCCAAATTTAGACATCTACAATATCTAATTAAGCTTACACACACTCACAACCTAGATTTGGTTTAAAAGAGTCGAGTCAGTTTGAATTCGGTGACTGAACCCTTCGTCTTAAGTCTTGACTTATTGGAATTATTTGGTCAACTTGATTGATTTTTGTTCTGGTTGTGATCATCTTTGAATGTTCATATTTGTGGTTGTCAAGTGGAGACCTTCTTTGTGAGTGTATGTGTGTATCTACATTGATAAGTATATATACATCAAATGTATATATGTATATATGTTGAATGACAACTCATGCATATGATTATATGATATGCATAAGGATACCAGTTGCATGTTTATGATATATGCATATACATACACACGTATCTACTTATCAATGAAGAAGAATGCATATGTGACTAATATTGTAAAATATTAGATAATGTTAATATATTGATATATATGTATATATGCATGAATTTGATAATACATACAGATATATGTATATATGTTGATATACATTATACTTTGGGATATATATATGTGTGTGTGTGTATAAGTGTATATATGAATGGAATATTATTAAAATATAGTTATGAGTATATTTATACAATATTAAATATGAAATGATAAAATAATATACAATAATATATATATATATATGTATGTATATATCATAATGAGAGGCATTATAATATATACATATACATATTATGTACATATGTTAATATCAATAATTTACATAAAAGATAGTTTATATATTGGGCGCATGAGATATAGCACAACCTTAGCAAATAGGATAGTAGTTTATCTATGAAAAGGCCGACTTGTATATATATTATGCAAAGTATTGAACGCCAATTTATACACATATCAAGTAAAGAATAGAGGTCGATTCACATAAGTAAATGCTTTGCTCAATGAATGGAAATATAGTGCATGAATTAGAGATCCTTATATGCAAAATTTATAAAGTGAAAGCTCTTGTGAAAGCCACATTACATTCTAAACCTTGTTGGGCATAAAATAGCATAGTGCTAAGTATTTAGGCCGCAATATTGAATAATACCTACAACACATAAGAGTTTTGGAGTTGACAATGTCAAATGCAAACCATAGCAAGTGAATAGCTACGTGCAAAGAATAGGTGGAAGGCATAAACTCCATGTGTTATGCCACATGGATTATAGCATAAAGTAAATCTATATACTTTGCAAGGTGCTTTGAAGTAAACAGCAACCAAGTCAAACATGAGAAACCAACGAATGAATGGAGTCGATTCATTCTTCTAAAATGAAATGCCACCATAAGACTAGGAAAATCAATGTAATGGTGTCACCATTAAGTTAATCACCCAAACCAAATAGAAGTCTTCTCTACTTGTAATTTGATTCTCATCTTTTGAACATGTGCATAGTTGATTTAGTCAAGTATTGTTATCAAGAAAAGGAGGTCGATCTATCATATTTCTGACTGAGTAATAGCTTAGAATGTTGCCACCTTTTTTCTATGTCACATGAATCAAACTGTATTCTTGAGTGGTGTCGAATAGCACACCTTTTCTTTTGGAATCAATGTCTCAATATTCTATATAAATAGATAAGCCAACTCTCTCATGTGGGACGCACAATTTTGTAGTTTTATTCTGCTACAAATATTTTGAGAGTTATATTTTGTGAGAGCTTAGAGATACATTGTGACAACATAGAGTTTCTTTTGTGCCTAGAGAAAGAGGATATAGTGAAGAATTGCTTTGAGTAGATAAAGTGAAGCTAGCAAGCTGCCATTGGAAGGATGAGAATCAAGTTAGTCAATTGGATCAAGTGTATTACAGGCATGAGGATCTAATCTTCTTTTATTTGTCTTTTATTACAAAAGAATGAGTTTGATTGCTTTGATTGGAATTGCATGAGAATACTTACATTAGTGAATCATAGCAATTTCTTATGCAAAGGAAAATAATATGTTTATGATTTCCTATGAAGTATCCATAGCATGAGTGATTATCGTCATTAGTATTATATACTAGCAATGATGAAATGTGATTAGCTTAAGGAAGTGCCTTAATACTCTTATATACCCTATATGGGGATTTAGATAAAGATGTTTATGTAGACACTAAAATTTATCCTAGACCTACGACTTGTAAATTCTCCATTATTTTCCTCTTTCATCTTTGATAATTAAATAATTTTATTTTCTAAAGTCATAACTCTTCTATTAGTTAAATAATTTTAATTATTTATTTGTTCATTTTTATCTTTATTCTTCCTTGATTAATTAAATATTTTTTATTTATTTAATTATGTCACTAATTAAGTCCTTTTCTTTCTAAAATTAAATAAATCTTTATTTATTTAATCCACTTTCCACTATAATTAAATAATTATTTTAAATTCTTTAATTATTCATTAGCCTCTTCTCTCATAAAATTAAATAAATTTTAATTTATTTAATTGATCCACTCTCTTGAATTTTGAATTAAATCATTATTTAATTCAAAAGGTCCTCTTTGCCACATTCCTCTATAATTAAATAATTATTTTAAAATATTTAATTATTCATTGGCCACCTAAATTAAATAAATTATTCAATCTCTTCTCACCTCTTTATCTATGTCGATCCTTATCTATTCATGTCTCAATTAACCTCCACCCTTGATTAAATTATTTATAATTTAATCTTGACCGTCAATTCTTATCATTTACCCTAACCCTAGTCCATAGTACATCTTTCATTCTTAGCCATGATTGATTAATTGACATCTAATCTTATCCCTTCATTCAAAATTGTCTTTCCTATTAAAGACCTTGTCATTGTCATTTTGAGATCTATCTACAAGTAATCTAGGCTACCTACACAAGCTTATGCCATCTTATGCTATCTTGCTATCAAGTCTATCAACATCAAGTCAAGTGCATCCATAGTCATTTAGAATCTTCAATACTTTTCTTTTTCATTTTCATTAGTCCTATTTGCATACTCAAAATCTGAGGCCAATTATCATATTCAAGCAAAATAGAGAAGTGCAATGAAGGTGAATCAATGATGGCATGAAGACTCTTCAGTAATGTTGTTTTATGTTTTCTCTTTTTATGCTTATTTGTACTTCATTGTTTATTAGGGTTTGATTTACATGCTTTATTGCCTAACCTTAAATTTTACCCTATATTGCATTGTGAACCCAATGTGAAAGGACAAAATTGTAGAGATTGTACAAAAAAAATTGATTTTGCAAGTTAAAGGTATGGATCGACGCAACCATGAGCTCAAATGATGCAATCGCTATTTACACAGTGCCACAACTGTGACACAAAATGATGCAATTGATTTAGATTAGGGCACATTTTGACTTTGTTTGATCTCTCAGTTTTTTCTAGCAAACCTTAGTCATCTGGTTTTTAATTTCATTAGGTTAACCTTAGTGCATATCATAATAGTCGTTAGGTATTCAGATTTAGTTGTATTTTCTTGTTATTTGATAGATCTAGGTTCCTATGACATAATTGACTGTCATTCACCACAACCGCTAGGGGATTAATCGCATCTACTATTGACCTCGAGCCGCAATTGATTTCCTAAGCCACATTCGACATCCCGAACAATGCAATCATAATTTTTTTGATGCAATTGCTTCTGGTTGTGAGTCGCAACTATTATTTTTGCGATGAAATTGCCTGTTCTTTTTAAATTTAGGTTTTTAGTTAAAATTTTCAGTTTAGATCTATTGCATTTTATAGCTTAGAGTTTTTCTATTACTGACATCAAATTTCTAGCATGTAGCTTAGGTGGAAAGGAGGCATCTCACTTGATTTTTCTAATCTATCTATCTAGTCTTCTTTTCATACATTCATTGGACATAAAATTAACCTTGCATTTACACATCATTGGGCTTAAAATTTACAACAATTTGCATCTTTTCACTCATTGGTTAAAAAGAACTTGCATATTCACTCATTAGTCTAAAATTAACCTTGCATCAAGTTTCTTTTTCGCATATTGCTTTAAGGGTTAAAAATAACAAGTTTCTTCATTGTCTTGTGGTTTGCATTTTACCTTTAGGTGTGTATGCTCTTTTCTCGCTTTTCTCGCACCACTTGGTGATCTTGAGAATCAAAATCATCTCTTGGCATTTATATAATCACCTAAACATTTGGCTTTGGATTTAAAATGATCATGCGAGTGTGAGAAAAAGGTGTTGTATAAGCTCTCTCCTCACGCTTTGTGTGATCTTGGAGATCAAAAACAACATACTTATCTTACTTTCGTTTACCCTTATAGGGCATGCCTCGAAAGAGGGAATGACCCAAGTGGTACTTTGTTTCAATCCGCTATATAAATATTTGTGATTGTTGGGAAATTTTTCAATCACTTGGTGCAGATGTCCTATATAAACAAGTGTCACCCTCAGTATCTTTGAGATACATCAAAATCCTTTCTAACAAAGGGACTGGGAGGCCTCTTTATAGAGCTAATCTCACCTCACATATAGGCATCAGTATTACCCTGAAACAAAGATTAAGAACCACTTGTTTTAGAGGCCAAAAACCCTTTTACTTGCTAGTGCAGGAACAGTCATTTTGAAGCCACCCTACATTCCACCATTCATTGTGGAGATAGAAATTCCCTTGGTTCACAAGATCTTAGGATCTTCAAGGGTAAGAGATTTTGGTGTGCCCGTGCCTTGTAAGGGGGAGCCAGTGTCACCAAGATCTCTAGATTTTTGCTTTTTCTAGGTGTTTGGAGAAATCCAAGTAGGGACTCAACAAGTAGTATCCTTTCCATCCTAGGTTGTGAAGTGTCTATGAGTGTTTTCTTACAATACACATTACACATTTACACTTTTAGACCAGAAAACATAAGTCTTTTCAGACTGTTTGTTGTGTTTTCCAAAATCAAACTTCACAAAATTACCTCAAAATTGGTCAAAATTCAATCAAAACCAAGCAAGATACATTGTGAACTGCAACTGACTGTCATTCACTGCAACCATGACACTAAAAATCACAACTGTCATTTCCAGAATGACTCAAGTGATTGTCATTCACCGCAACTAAGACCTGAAACAACGCAATTGCTTGTCATTGAAAATTTTAGGGGAAACTGAGACAAAGCCATTCTTTGATCAATCCTGAGCATTATCTAGTCCTTTGATCGCAGACTTGCATATTTCTAGAACTGCCATTCATCATCCATCCATCATTTTATACCTTGCATTAACCATAGGAAAAAAATTAGGGCATCCTTTAGCTTGCATTCACTTTGTTGTAGACCTTAGCTTTGGAAACTTATCAAACTTGAGACTAGTCCATAGTGACCAAATCATATTTGTCTTGACTTCAACATTTTCCCATTACCTTAGTCATTTTTCATTTAGGTTGGCTCCTCAACTCACAAGGCTAGTTTGATACCACCTTTGTCAAACCTTGTCATTTGGTCATTACCATCATTGAAGTCTTGATAAACTAGATTTTTAACTTTGGCTATCTTAGTTTGATTAAGCTACCTTACTTTGGGTTTTCCATAAGGTGCTTAATATTCATACCTTTAGTCATCATTCTAGGGCATATTACCATTTTACCCATCATCCTTTTACACTTGCATCCCATTTGGTATACCTTAGACATTGCTCAAGACATTGATCTCATTGTGGCACTCTTGACAATTAACTATTGTCACTTGCGTTCCTTGCCTTGACATCATCCTTAGACAACATTTATACCTTTAAAAATCTAAAAAATAGTCATTTTTCATAGAAATTATCATAGCTTTGACCTCATTGTGACATCATCATATTGACATCTCGACATCTTGTCACTTTGAATCCATAACATGGTATCATCCTTAGGCACATCCTATACTTTGAAAAATCCAAAAATATAAGTTGCATAACCTTAGCCTTGGACATACACTGGTCATCCCTAGACATATTCCTTGCATAGTCACCTTAGACATCATACCATATCACCTTCACATTCATCTCCCTTGTGCAAGCCTTATATGGTCAAAATAAGGTTGCAAAGGAAAAAAAAAGAAATGGCCTTTCAACAAGATGATTATTTTTTCAACCCCTTTGGCATGTCTTCCCAAGGGGCATCTATACCACAAAATTCATTCCCTAATCCATATGAAAATTTCATCCTTAGAGACCAACAAGGATCTATCACCATAGAAGAAATAGAGGCCACCGCACAAGATCCTAAAGTGGCCTCCTTTGTGGACAAAATTGTGGCATTAGACCCTCAATGTTTCAGAGCTAAACTTTTGTCAGAAGGAGTCACATTACCTCCTAGGTTTGATGTCAATACCCTTAAAGAAATTCCTACACCAAATAAACATAACCAAGGACATAATATACCTACTTCTAGTGGCTCTATTCCACAAGTCAACACATATATACCATTAGGAGGAAGTAGACAAGACACCACAACAATCCATACCTCACCACTTGGTACCCAAAACATGATGCAAGGAATAACACAAAGCATGACACAAGGAAAAATGCTAAACATGACACAATCCATGAAACAACCCTTTGTTGCATCTTCCAACCCATTTTCCACATTAAACACCATGGGGGCATCATCCTCTAATCCATTTGGCACAAACATTTAACCAAGAGACCAAATATTATTATCAACAAGACTCCTAAAATGAATACTATACCAAACATGGGGGGCCCTCAATATACCACTATCTCGCAACAAGGACCTACTCCTCATACACATGTGCAAAATAATACCCAAGGCTCCATTCCAAAAAACACACAATATGGAAACCAAGGCTCCTTTACACCTCATGGTAACCAAGGACCTCTCCCATAATAGAAAAACCAAAATCCACATGGTCATACTTGTACAATCTCATGGCATATACCCAATCCAATCTTCTCCATAACACTCACATTCCCACCTATAACCAAAACACTTCAAACCAAATTCCACCTTACATCTCCTACATGCAAAACCAAAACCCATCACATACACACGTACCAAACCAAAACCCATCCCATAACATTGAAGTCCAAAACACCAACATGAGCTCTCAAAATACACAAGACCCATCATTGAATCAATTAGATGTCCTAGCCACTCCAATGCTTTCCCTACAACAACAAATGGAAAGCATGCAAGTATCCAACAAGAAGAATTATTCCACAAAATACTTATGTCCCTATCCATTTGACAAAAGTCTATACATGCCACCCTTCCAACATGGTTATACCACACCTAACTTTCCTAAGTATAAGGGGAAGGGAAATCCTATCGAACACATAAGATAATTTTCCACGGCTTGTATATACATTGCATATGAACCAATGTATTTGATGATACTTTTCCCATGAAGTCTTACAGGCATAGCTCTTGAGTGGTTTGCACACCTACCAACTAGCATAAGAACATGGGGAGAACTAGCAGAAAAATTTGTGGAACATTTTTCATTCAACATTGACAACGAAATAACTATCACCACCCTATGCCATACCACATAAGAAGATGGTGAAAACTTTGTTACCTTCTTCCAACAATGGAGGGGTTTGGCTAGTCGGTGTCATGTTGAAATACCTGAGAAACAAAAATTTGTCATGTTCATTGAAAACCTCAACTCAAACTTGAAGCATGATTTGCAAGTGCAGTGTTGTACTTCAGTTTCTGACCTAGTGGAGAAAGGAATCATCCTTGAGAAGGCCCTCATTGAAAAGGGAGAAATCAAGACTACCAAAAAAAACAAAAACACCCAAAATACCTCAAATGACAAAAACAAATATTGGGCTCGAAACAAAAATGTGACTAATGATGGAGTTGTTGATGCCAAGTCAATGTACACATGCCCTACCATTACAATCAGAGGACCAAACAAATCTTTAACAACACACCTATACCTCCCAATCAATCAGCAAATGTCATCCATAACACTCAAGAACAAAGAGCTCAAAGGAAGTTCCCTACAAGACGTAAATACACTCCCCTTGGGGAACCTATGAAATTTGTCTTTAAACAAATTTTGCAACACAATGTCATAAAACTTCTTGACACAAAACCATACGACCTTGGATAGTTTAAACCACCATGGTGGGATGACAATGCCTTTTGTGACTACCATCGAGGTAAGGGACATTCCACTGCACAATGCCAAAAATTAAAGAACATCATACAAGACCTTGTTGAAAATGGCACTATTGAAGAAATGGACAACAACAACAACCATCATCTAATAGCAACCATAAAGTCTTCACAAACCCTTTGTACATGACCATGGAAAAGGAAAGGCCTCCAATTTTGGTAATAAGACCAATAATAATCTGCCAATTACACTACTGCCAAATTTGACTATACCACTATAGTAAATCATATATGCACGGATAATGACTATGTCAATACCATTACCGTAAAGAAACCACTAAAATGTGTTGTCAACACCCATCACACCAAGGTGACTATTCAAGGTCCTCTTCCACAACAGCAGTCGCAACCAAATTCCCAATACAACTTGCTTGACCAATTGGGGAAGACCCCCACACAGATCTCTATCTTGGAGTTATTGTGTATATCACCTAACCATCGAGCCATTCTTGACAAAGCCTTATAAGACACAATCGTCCCTACTGACCTTGATTTCAATCGTTTCCAAGAGATGGTAGGCTACCTGACCAATTCCCATCACACTGCCTTTTCCAAACAAGACTATTCGACTGAAAAGATAAACCATAATGACCCCCTACACCTTGAATTCCTTGTCCACAAACACAAAGTTAGGCGAGTCTTGGTAGACAATGGAGCTAGATTAAACATTTGTACCTTAAAATTGGTTAATATATTATTATTTTTTGAAGCATGTGTAGATACCACTAAAATCATTATTATCAAGGAATATGATGATGAAGAATGATCCTCTAAAGGAGTCATCACACTACCTATTAGAGTTGGACTTGCAGTCATGGACACCACTTTTCAAGTCTTGTACCTTGATCTCCCATACAACCTTCTCCTAGGTTGACCATGGATTCACACCATGAAATTCATACCATCCACATACCACCAATTCCTTAAATTTCTGCATGAAGGAACATAAATCATGATCCCTAACAATCTTGATCCCTTCCAATATTGCACTAATTTAATGGGAACTACACAATTTCAAGTGCCAATCAATAATGAAGCTTCATCCTCTACTTCATCACACTACATTGATCCATCTTCATTGACTAAGGCATCCACTTCATCTATCGTACCATCGAACCCCAAGGTCCAAGTGCATGACATTGGATGTGGTGAGTATCATATGGACAAGCTATAGATAAACAACAATGCCAATGTTGCTATGAAGGCTTTGACTTCTAACAATGATGTCAAGAAAGTTTCATAAGAAATACAAAAAGATGGTCATGCTTGGGGTGAGAAATTTGGGGATCTTGATGACACCTCGATATTTACCATTCAAGATCATCCATCTCCATCTCATGACCCTCTCTCCACCATTTCATTCTCAGAATCATTATTTGATCATTCTCACCATTCTCACCATCATGGGTTAGGGTATGTACCCCCTATTGTTGCATCTACTAAGTCATCTTTCTAAGTTGTCAAGGATGTGCAAGCCTCCTTTGATGTTAACAATACCAAAAAGGATAGTCCCAAAGATTCTATTGATGACATCACCACTCCTTTTCATCCACCAAACCATCATGTCACTCCACCCATGTCTCACCCATTTCACTCATGTCCATCCACATCATAGACATGGATCAACAAGTCATATCTCAATTCAAGGACAACAAGGGAAAAGTTCAAAAATAAAAAATAAAAATTCTCTCTTTAGAAGAAGACCAAGAATTAGAAGACATGATGAAAAGAAAAGAATATCAAGACAAGTCCTCTAGCCAAAATAAAAAGCTATTGGACCAATCAAAAATAAAAGTCAAGAATGAGCAAGAATGTCAATACACATCCTCTAGCCAACATAAAAAACTATTGTATGAATCAAAATTAAAAATCAAAAATCAAAAATCAAAAAGCATTAGTCTTCAAGTATGCTCCTCCATCAAAAATCATGGGGGCATCTATCAAAAGCCGAAGATAAATAAAGAACTTGTTGTTCCAAGGTCTCCATCTTTATCATTGTCGCTTATTCCATACACACCATTCAATCCATCCATATCCACCTCCATTGGTGATTTCTTTCAATACATCTTTGACGACGACCCCTTCACGTGCTCTAGCTCATGGGTTTCCCAAACTCCTCTTCATCTGAAGCCTGATGGCCCACGTAGTGTGCACTTTAGGGATCATACCATAAATTCTTCCATCTATCATATTTATCACCGTTCATATTTTTCACTTGCATTATGAATTCAAATCAAGTCCTTTTGTCCGGCATGGTCATCCGAACAAGGTCAAGGCATCATCACGACTTATCAGTTCTACACATAGCTTATGAAAGTCTTATCATAACCATAAAAAATATAAAAGAAAAGAATAGAAAAATAAAAAACTAATCGTTACCTTGATGAAAACCTAGCAAACAGGCATCTTGGTAACACCAAAAAAAAATTTAAATGAAGAAAATGGTAAAGAGAAACAATTCATCCAATAGTGAAAACCACTTTGGTGGTGCTTTGGATAAGTAACATGGTGAAAACCTGGCAAACAGGCGCCATGTGTAGTTGACTTTGCTTCGTCATCTACCATCATTCCAATCTAACTTTTCTCATCATTCGCCTTTCCTATATCACCCATAATAATGAATAGTTGTCCTTTCCATAATGTGGAATGATTGACATCATGCGCCCTTTCACCTTTTCATATCCCCTTCCCTTTCACCCCTACTAAATTATTCTTATACCTGACAGGACAAATGCTTAACCTACGCCATTGGATCTTACATTCACTATCAGAGGTCGCTTTACCAAAAGCCAAATAAATCAAATATTCCCAAAAAGACAAAAAAATCATAAAACTGCAAAATCCAAAAAAATTGAAACATGTCAAAACACAATAACATTCAAATAACTTACAAAAAACTCCAAAACTAGAGTCAAAGTCAGTCGTGTTAGTCCAAGTCCAATTGAACTATGTTGCCTCTGTGATTTAACATAGGAAAGGTCATCTGTCAATATGCCCCTAAGGCATTAGGTCAGCCCTTTTAGGTTTGGTCAAATAAAATCATGACTCAGTCCTTGGTCAATAAAACAAGGCCATGTCTAGTCAAACTACAAGGTCTCTACACATTGTTACGTAGGCAAGGCCATCTTTCAATGAGCCCTTGAGGCCACCTAGGTTGGTCCTTTAGGGTTTTTCATGTCAGTCATAATAACTCAGACATTGTCAACTTAGACACAAACAGTCATTGAAACATCAGACAAGTCACACATCAACAAGACAAACAAGTCAACAATGTTACTTAGTCAACTCGGACAGTTGTCACAATAATCAAATCATCAAACCATCTAATCAATCAACTTATGTCTTATACAGGATGTGTCCTTCCTAAAACTAGATATTGTCATTTAATCAAACCTTGTCATTTTCCTTATAGAGGTGGTCACATGATCAAAACTAGGCTTGGCGTCTTATACAACATGTTTCCTCTCCTGAAACTAGGCTCTGTCAAACAATCTACCTCTCAATCACCTAGTCAATTAAACATCAAACAATCATATTTTGGAAAACACTCTGAATGACTGTTGACCTTGTGGTCTCTTTTGTCTTATTTTTTTCTTGATTTGTCTTTGAGTCAGGTTACTAGCTTCCTCGAGGATATTCCATGAAG
>VDFB02031631.1:0-12514 GCA_007258455.2 Sequoia sempervirens | reverse complement strand
CTCTCTCTCTCTCTCAAGTCTCTCCCGCCTACCCCCTCTCCTTCTCTCAAGTCTCCCTCTCTCTCACTCACTCCATCTATCTCTCTCCCCTATACCCTTAACCCTAAACCCTTATAACCCTCTACCCTCTACCCTTTATCTCTCTAACACTCCCTCCCTCCCTCTCTATCACTGACTCCCTCTATCTTTCTCCCACTCTCTCCCACCTCTTTGTCACTCTTCCTTTCCCTCTCTCATTGTCTCTCCCTTTCGTTCTACCCTCTCTCTCTCTCTCTCTCTCTCTCTCTCTTTTCCACCCTCCACCTCCTAATTACTCTTAGGTGTATGTGTGCACAAATCGGATATCCAATTTATAACACTAAAATTCTGCCATTACAATACATTTTAAATGGCTGCATATATCTATTTATACCTGACCCAAATCAGATATCCGATTGTGATTCTTTTCCTTGGGAATTTCTTTGGACAATGTACTGACACCCAACCCAAAAAAAAAAGTCAACTCAGGATTTTTAGATTTTTTGGTGGATGCAAAATGCTACTTTTTTTACATCACCACTTTTTGGCCCATCATGATCCTGTACATACCCTTACCCAATTGATATTGCTTGCAAGTGATATTTATAGGATTTTTTTATCATTGGCATATCTCTCACTAGTTCTCTTTGACTAATTTTGACAAAGTTGTCAAAGTTTAGATGCCCCATTCTTTTATGACATATCCAACTCTCATCTTCTTTTTTGATATAAAATTTCTCACCTTCAATGTCACTTAGAACATAAATATTATTTCGTATTCAGTTGGCTTCTACAAGTTGCCTCCCTTCCTTACTTATCTCATGCAACCTTTGGCATGAAGTGTGAGGATGTGCCTTGGGTCACACAACTAACTAACACTTAATAATTTATGCTTCTATCCTTCCACATATATTAAATTATTTGTTATTGTTCTCCCATTATCCAAACTAAGGAATCCTCTTCCTGAAATTCTTGTCAATGCATTATAACCAAATCTTACAATTCCACCATTGGTTATTTTTAGAGTGATGAACTTGCTCTTATCACTCGTCATATGTCTTGAACACCCACTTTCTATATACCATTGATAAATTTCATTTCTAGCATATAGGGTTGGTTGATCTATCATGTATTTTTCTCTCATCTTTCATTCTTTTGAACTTTCTTCTCTCTTTTTTCCTTCCTCCTTGTTTTGCTTACAAGGTACCAAGAAATTGCTTTTGCAAAAAAATTGTTGGATGTCCAATATTATTGCACATACGACATATTATGTTCGGATTCATGAGTGGAGTGAATAAGTTGATATTTTTGTTCATCATTCCAAAACTTCCAATCTTGTTGCTTGCAAGGTTAGCTCTAGCATGTGCTCCATGATTCATAGTTCTATGGCTATAATTATTTTTAGCATTGAATCTACAAATTATTTTCTTATGCCTAAATACTTTGCAAACAAAAAAATAGCCTTGGAAAGATGGATAAAAACCTGTTTGTATGCACCTATCTCCATGGTTTTCCATTGATTCTCTTCATGGTTTTCCATTGATTATTTTCATGGTTTCCCATTGATTTTCTTAATTATCCTCTTATGGATTTCTAATGTTTCTCTTCCTTTTTGTAGGTTTCACCTTTGATAGAGTCTTGAACCATTTGTGAGTAGGTTTTTTGTTTTTCTTTATTTTCCTCTTTAGATGGCTAACTCCTTTTTTAACTTTTTCCTCTTCAAATCCAACCACACTCTTGTCACATGTGGGCTTTTGGGCATTTATGATCTTATCCAAATTTCTAAACTTTTCACATTCTTCAATTCTTGATTCAATTATGCTACAGTATTTTCCAACTCTTTCCTTAGTGATACAATCTCAAATTCTAACTTTTCACAAATTTCTTCCCTTTCTTTTAACTTTCTTTTGATTTGATCTTCAATTCTTTTTTCCTATTCATATTTAAACTTTAGATCTAAGATGACTTTCTTGGATTCTTCTTCATTCCCTTTTGCTTCTTCATATTGTATTTTTACATCCATTATTATCTTCTCGACCTCTTCAAGATCATTTGGTACCTTTTCTTTAGATTAATTTTCCTCTTGAAAATTTTCTTTTAAACATACATTTCTTCTTTTAAGTGAATGAATCTCATTATATGCAAGATAATTTTTTTCCTCAAGATCCACTTCTTCATCAATTGCATTCTTCTTATCTTCCACTTCCTTTATTATCCTCACGATTTTCAATAGTATCTTTCATCTCTATAGCCATGAACAAGAAATATCTCTTCTTGATCACCAAAAAAATCATCATCATTTTCTTCTGATCCATCATCATATTCATTAGAGTAAATGCTTATCTTTTTCCTCTAAAATTTATTACTTCTCTCCAATTGGTTTTGATAATGGCTCCTCCTCAGTTGTTGATATCATCTTCCTTTATAAACATTGTAATTTTCTTCATTGTTGATGTTTTGTTTGGATTACGGTTTATTGGCTAACCCTATTAATAAAAAAATGAGTGCGAATGAGTTCAAGTACATGTCGAATATGAGAACATGGTTGAGGTAGAGGTGTTTAGCCGATTGACATTGGTGAATATGATGGAAATCTTGCACATACCATGTACATTCATACGTTTCACATTTTTCATATAGTTTGGCCAAGTATATTCTGTGAGTGTATGTTTTGTGGTTGTTTGGGAAATGAAGAAAATTAGTTAATATGCATTAAAATATGGTTAGTAAAGCTAACATAGAATTGAGTAATTAAAAAGACTAAATATGTTTTATTTTGATGTTGCCATTATGTTTACTTTATTTATAAATCATTTTTATTTTTTGATGATATTAATCCAATAAAATATTATTATCCTATTTGTAGATATAAATAGTTTGATAAATTAAAACTTCACATAATTAATAAAAATAAAATAAATAAATTCAATAAGTAATTGATTAATGAATTTTCAATTAAATAGAAAAATAATTTAAAAACATTAACTAAATAGATTTATTTAAAATTACACAATTTTGAGTTAAAAAGGTCAGAATTTAACTAAAAGTGCATGACCTTAATTATTCTAGAACCATATGTTAAATGGTTTTTAATAAATGTAACTTATGTGGAGGGAGTCGAGCCATGATAGGGGCATTTTGAATTGATTTTCTTAAAGTTTAACATCCACAAAGGGCATAGTTTTGGAGGAACTGAAGTTTTCTTTATTGCTTCTTGATAATTTTGAGGCGCGGATTTTTAAAATTAATTTTGGAAACTTGTGATATTGCTATCAGGATTCAATCGTGTAGTTCTCGAGTCAAACTCATTGATCCATGTTTTATGAGTCAATTTTGAGAGGCCTCTAAAGAAGCAATCTGTTGCCATCTTTTAAGACTCTCAATTGAATACATTCAGCTGCTGAAAAAGGAGATATTTGACAAATATTTGAAGGAGATATTTCGATGAAGAGGTGAAAAATGGAAGGAGATTGCTACCAGGTTGACATGGGAGGAAGAGATTGGCATTAATTTGTGAGGGCGTAGGAAACCAATAAGTCCACAAACCTGGTTTTTGTTTCTCATGTTGCATATTTCTTTTAAATATAAGGTAGACAAAATGAATAACGACATATTAAACCTTTCCTTAAGTTGTTTGAAAGCGAATATTTCACCAAAAACTCATGGTCCTCGTTGCCTTCCTATTTCCTAGCCTCGATTAAACATTAATTGCAAGGTTTGTTTGGTAGCGATGACTAAGATTAATGGCAAGAATAATCCTTGATTTTCAGTCTCTCTACCTGTGCCGAAATGGAATCTTTGAAAAATCTGTATGGAAACAAATAAAGTATAAAGGATAGAGGAGTACAACAGATGTAGTACTATTTAGTGCCTTGATAGCCATGCATGTGAAATATAGAAACATAGACTGGGCACGAGAGCTGTTGGCAATTCGAATGATCAACCCAGTTGGTGTAACATTATGTTTCCCTTGATTTTAACTTAAACCTGTTTGTCCACTCATTATAGTGAAAGGTCACTGTAAACGAGAAAATTCATCACCATCAACAATTCATTGTCATGGAAAATTAACCGTAAAAAATTCATACAACTAATTTTTCATGTGGTGAATTGTCATGGCGGTGAATTTTCCCATGATAAATTATTGACGGTAAATTTTCCATCAATGAATTACTGGCGGTGAATTTTCCGTATCCATATACCCCTTATGATATTAATTATCCATTTCAAAAACCATAATCTACATTTTTATTTATATTTCTATAATACCTCTTTAAGAGAAAATAATCATTAAACGTTTCTTTAATCATTGATTCTTGACACGATATCAAACCAACAGGTAGCTAACCTCATATTCACTAAACTAAAAATTATGATAGCTAATGAAGATTAAATACACCATAAACAGAAACGATATGCTCAATATACCATCCATTGACAAGGAAAATTGAATACCCAAGTTCATATTTTGGTCTCATTTTTTTTATTACTGTAGTTCTCGACTTCATACAATGGTGTTATCATGATCTCGTTCATGTTTGGTTCATTTGTATAATAAAAATCTGCCAATAACAGTATATTATAGTAAAGTTGACAATAGTTTTCCATTATAGTTTAACCAAGTTAAGAGTTTCCTATTCCTTCTTTATTTTTAAATGGAGTCCTTAAATTAGTTTGATTTGGAAAGCTAAAATTTTTGAGCAGGGTTAAAAAAATTCAGAGCTATACACAAAATAGTAAACATACTACATGTTGCATATAGTATTAATGTTTCTTTTGTATGACAATGAATAAATAAATGTATGAATTTAATTAATGTATTATATTAAGAAATATCAATAATGGAAGATAAATTGCATGTTAATCATTTATATTATTTTGTTTATGCATGAAAGCATGGATTAGTGAAAGACAGAAAAATCATTTGCATGGTATGAATTAATGATTAAATTAAGGAAATATTATATTCTTTGTGTCTGTGGAAAG
The DNA here is from genome assembly GCA_007258455.2 of Sequoia sempervirens. Lineage (NCBI taxonomy): Eukaryota > Viridiplantae > Streptophyta > Pinopsida > Cupressales > Cupressaceae > Sequoia > Sequoia sempervirens. The sequence goes on along the minus strand of VDFB02031631.1, from coordinate 7,510 downwards.
TTATCTTTCGAGACGGGTGTCGAATATGGGTAATCAAGGAGTGTAGATACTACTTTTTCCTGATCTACTTTTATTAGTTGTATACAATTTATACTTGGTCAACCTATTTTGACCATTGAGATAGATGGATTTATTATATATATTTTCTCTCTACCATATCCTAGTATCGATCATAGCATGTTTTAGTATGATAGAAATGCATGTAGATATGCTAGGCATGCACCATATTCCATCATATTCGTCTCTTTCTTTCTAAAAAAATCATGTAGGGTTGATGGTTCTTCATGTTAGGAAGAACTCTTAGGGGAAGCGTAAGCTTCATGGTTGGGCAAAAAAAGTGCATGGATCATGTTCTTGTACTTTGAGTTATAGGATTATTATTGGATTGGACTATTGAAGATTCTAGTGTTTGCTTACATCACTTGTACTTTTATTGTATTATTATGACTTATTGGCAATGGACTACCTATGCCCACTATTGTATCACATTATCTCATGTACTTATGATTCATGTATGGACAATATGACAAATGATGCCTTGGCTTGAATGAATATTTTCTCTTGTATTGATGTAAATGTAATTACTTTAAAATATGATTAAGGTGATTTTTATTTGGATTATGAACCTTACACAATATTCACAAGTTTGAAAACTCTAAATCTTTTCAATATTCACAAATCTGATTCAAATTCACATGTATCTTTCCTTCTAAATCCAAATGGTATTGACTCATCTCACTAGTATAATTCTTTTATTTTATAATGTGAATGTCTTCACTATACAACAGATTTGTTTAAGTCATAAATTTTCTCTTCTTCTTCTCTTTATTCAAAAACTATTCGTTGAAAAATTGTTGCTTTTAATTTTCCTTTCAACCTTTATTTGTACCAATTTTTTTCTTTTGTCAAAGGATGTGTCTTTTATGAGTGGTATGCCTATTCAAATGTATTTGACCTTTCAAAAACCAATTGTTTCCCTTTCTTTAACGATTTTTATCTTGTAAGTGTTGCCCCTTTTAACTAATAAAGAGATATTTAATGAACTGTTGCCTTTAATAGATTGTTGTCTTTAATTTATGGAGTGGTCACAACTTTTTGTTTAACTTTTAGTTATATTTATTGCCAGTCATCATCACTGTATTTTATACCTCCTTATAGTTGGCTAGGATATCTTCTTTGGTAAGTTTGTCATTTAAGTAGACATGTTTTAATATCTTCATATGGGTCGACCCATTTGCACACTCATTATTTTTTCAATGTTTAAATATTTAGTTTAAACATGCATATAATTTTACGCTTTTCCTTGACATTTATCTTGTGCCTTTGACATCAATGATAACATATTCTAACTAAAACCACTAAAATAAAATGACTAAAAGAAAAAAAAAAACCTATAAAACAATTAGAAAGAATAAATAATATGGGAGAGAATTAGACCTAGTGAAACCCACAATTGAATCTAAGCATAAAGCTAAACAAAATCTATAATTTGTACAAAGATGCAAGGACGAACTTTCTCTTAATCACCCAATTCTCAAGACACAGAAGCATTTTGAATCCAAAGTGTGGAAATATGGAAGATAATTGAATATACAAGGGGTTAGCTACCCTACATGTACACCATTAATGTTGCCAGGTGTGTAAGAAGTTGAGTCCACTTTTTGGCCAAAAAGTGGAAGTGTTTCCCTGATTTTTCAGCATTTGTCACACTTGACCTTAAAATTTGAAGAACTTAGATATAGAATCTTAAAAAATGTCACTAATTATAAAATGTAGTACTCAAACTATAGTTTCCAAATATGTAATTTATTTCAATACCCAAATGATATAAATTGGTTTTCAATAGGCGTTTCTAAAAACCACTATTTAAAAGTCTTTTTTTTACCATACCATGCATGTGTACATCATCCATATTTTGACCTAAATAATCGTATTTTTCTAAATTCTTTTGAAAAAATATTTGTAACTCTCTAAAGCACCGTTTTGATATTTTTTGTAATTTTTTATTGAATAATTTTTTTTTAATTTTTTATTGGCCATATTTGTTGTTTTGAAAAATTGTCATGTACGTCATGCATACGATGAACTACACTTATCATTTTTTTTTTCAAATTGAAAAGAACTATCTAAAGTATGTTTTCATACAATTTGTTTTACAAAAAAAATATTTTAATAAAAAAATATTAAAATACTAAAAAAACCCTAGTATTTCAAGTTTATGGAACAATTTCATCAAAAAATTATTGAAAAATAGAAAAAAAATCCAATTGTAAAAAAAAAATACATATTTGGAATCTACATTGTCTCATCTATTATGGGTTTTAATTTTGCCAAAAAAATCTACAAAAAAGGTTTTCAGACATATGTCCAAAGTCACTTTTTTTCTTGTGACATTGATATGACCTTCAAGTTGCAGGTCAAATTAGGTCCAAAGTTGAGGTCCAGGTCCCGAAGCCTTTTCCTGAACCAAAAAATAAAACACAAATTTGACCAGAAATTCCTATTTTAAAAAATGGGATTCCATTCTAAAATGGGATCCCATTTCATAAAAAAATATTTTTTTATACTTTCCAAACTGAGATCTTGTTTTAAAAAATGACAAAGGGAAAATTTCCAAAATGGAAAGTCTTCAAAACTAGACCTTGTTTTGAAAAGTTGCCAAAAATGAAAAGTTTTCAAAACAAGATCCCATTTTGAAAAGTTACCAAAAATGAAAAAAATTCAAAACAAGATCCCATTTTGAAAAGTTTCCAAAAATGGAAAGTTCTCAAAATAGGATTATAGTTTGACAATTTGTCAAAAATGGATTTTTTTTCAAAATGGGATCTTGATTTTTAAAAAATAGGTTCCTGATTTTTAAAAAATAGGATCCCATTTTAGTTTTAGGCTTGGTACCTTGAACCTTAACAAGATTCGATTTTGTTGAACCTAATTTTAGGATTTTGGCTAAGGCAAAAACTTCCATGTTTCGTGGACTCAACTTCAAGCATGAACTCTATTGTTTAGGTGAGGTGGGAATCTAGGATTTAGGAGGAACTTGGAACTTGGAATCTATTGTTTAGGTGAGGTGGGAATCTAGGATTTAGGAGGAACTTGGAACTTGGAACTTAGAACCAAGTTCATGAGTACCTAAGTTCATTGGACTTCCAAAAGTTTAAGAAGCAAAGAGGATACTTAAAGAGGGAGGACCTAGGAACTTGGAATCACACTCCAATGTCCAAGAAAATATTAAAAGCTTTATTTTTATAAGACTACGAGGGTGGGATTTTTAAAGGAACTTGAGACTTGGTCCAAGGTCCATAAAACTTTGAAAATCAAAAAAAGAAAAAAAATAGTAAACTAACCCAAAAGAAAAAATATAGATAAAAGCAAGAATCCTAAGAGGATCAAATACTTAAAATAAAGAATATAAGAAACAAATGTTTCAAAAGTAAAGATTTGAAGAAAAGAAGAAATGGAGGAGGTCCCCACTCCCAAGTAAAAAAATAGGGTTTGTATGCAAAACACATCAACTCCTAACCATAACTCACATATTAAAAATAGAAAGAAAACACAAAAAATTAATAATCTATATAGTGTTATTTTAAAAGGTCAAATGAGTTGAATGAATTAATGATTCCCATTTTAAAATAAGTTTTTTTTAAAACAAAGACTTAATTATCACCTTGCTGATATTAATGTAAAAAATACATGCCCAAAAGAAATCACAAAATTAATCCTTCTTACAATTAATACTATGTCAACATTGAATATCTTTAAACATTATTAAAAATTAAAACATCTTCAAAATTGTCAAAATAGACTTTTCCCTATAATATAATTTTTTCTAATGAAATTCTAATAATATAAATTAATATTTATAATCATGTTAGCCAAAGATTATATAGAATATCTCTTAATTTATTCTTGTGAACATTTCTCTTTTAGAGCTTTTATATCAAATTTAAAATTGTCTTTAGTTATTCAATATGGAAGAATGAGTCATAGGTTGAAATCTTTTGGACTTAGAACCAATGGTTAAGAGGTATCTTCAAAACTGATTTTTTCTTATAAAATCATCAAATTTTTTAATGAAATTCTAATAATTAAACATAAATATTTATAATTTGCTAATTAAAGTCTACATAAAATGACTCTTAATTTATTCTTATGATTTTCTTTTTAAATATTTTTGAAAGATTTTATATCAAACTCATAAATACTTTAATTGAAAACCATTCAACTTCATCATCAATCAAAAAATTTTACTTATGAACTATTTGATAACACCTGCCATTCTATGAAAGCAGTATAAAGTACGCCATGAAAAATTGACCGTAAGAAATAGGGCATAACATTTTGTCTGCCTTCTTTTCCTATACTGTAACATGCAGATGTGTAATATGCAAGATTGGATTGCTGCAGCAGGCGTTGCGGAAGCCTCCTAGTTGAGTTGGCTTTAATATGTATGTCCTCATTTTACAGTCTGCAGCCACCATGAGAGAAGTTGTAAAGGGTAAATGTATGCATTACCACATGATCAAAATAGGATATGAGCCAAACATTTTTGTGAACAATAATCTGGCCAACCTGTATCCAGAGTATGGATTCTTAAAAGATGCCTTCCATGTGTTTGACAGAGTGTCTAAACGAAGTTGCATGTCATGGAATAGAATCATAGAAAAATATATTCGGTATAGCCAAAATGATGAGGCAGTGGAGTTGCTTTACCAAATGCTACAGCAAGGTCTGGAGCCAAATGAATTCACCTATGGCAGCTTGCTTAGCAGGGCTGTCACTATTGCATTAAAAGGAGGTAAGGCACTTCACAGCTTCCTTGGATTTGAATTTGATTTGTTTGTGCAAAGAGCTCTTATTGACGTGTATGCTAAATTTAAGAGCATTGAATATGCACGCCATGTGTTTGACAAAATGCCCGAAAGAAATAATGTCTCGTGGCACGCAATAATTACCAGAAATGTGCAAAACAGGAACAAAACAGAGGCCCTCAGACTCTTTTGTGAAATGCAACAAGCATCCATGCTTCCAAACCAATTCACATTTGTGATCATTCTCAAAGCATGTGCAGATAGTGTAGTTCCGGCACTACGACAAGTAGTTCATGTCAATGTGATTACATCTCAACTTGATCTAGACATGTCTTAATGGAATGTTTTTGTTGACATGTATGAAAAATGTGGAAAGATGAGGATGCACTGTGTGTGTTCAATGGAATGCTTGAATGAGACATTGTGTCATGGAATTCAGTTCTAGCAGGGTATGCTCAGAATGGGCATAATAAAGAGGCTATAGACCTTTTTACACAAATGCATAGGGCAGAACAAGGCATGCAGGTCCATGACCTTGTCACTAAAACTAGATTTCAAGTGAATCTCTATGTGGGAACAACACTTCTTAATATGCTTGTAACCTGTAGAAGGATGGATTATGCAATCAATGTATTCAGTGAAATTCCAAAATGAGATCTGATATTATGAGGTGTGCTTAGTGCCACATATGCTCACCAGGGTGATGGTGACAAAGCTTTGGAACTCTTTTACCAAATGCAACAGCTAGGCTTGAAGCCTGACGAGTTTACATTTTGCAGTGTTCTAAAGACATGTGTCAGCCTTGCACTTTTGGTACAAGGAAAGCAAATCCATATGCACATCCTGCATTCTGGAATTGACCCTAATCCCATTGTGGGTATCAGTCTTATTGATATGTATGCAAAAGGTGGGAGTATAAATGATGTCTGTGTTACATTTAGGGAAATGCCCAGAGAAGAAGTTGCCTCATGGAATGCAATGATAAGTGGACTTACTCAGCATGGGTATGGTAGAGAGGCTCTGGAACTCTTTAGAGAAATGCAAGATGCTAGGATAAAGCTAGAACATGTTACATTTATCGGTATTCTCAATGCTTACAGTCATTTAGGCCTAGTGGATGAAGGTTTTTACTACTTTGATCATATGAACCAAGGCCATGGAATCATTCCTAGAGTAGAACACTATGCATGCATGGTTGACCTTCTTAGCCGGGCTGGGCTGCTGGAAGAGGCCGAGTGTTTTGTCAAGATGATGCCATTCAAACCAAGTCCTGTAGTGTGGCGAACTCTGCTTGCTGCATGCCAAATTCATGGCAACATGGAGTTTGAATAACGTGTTTCAGAATCTCTGTTTGCAATGGATATAAAAGATCCTACAACATGTGTTACTCTCAAATCTCTACGCTGCTGAAGGCAGGTGGAATGATGCAGCGAAGGAAAGGAAAATGATGAGTGATAAGGAAGTGAACAAAGAGGCAGGGCTTAGGTGGATTGACATTAAGAGCAAGGTTCATGTATTTCGTGTTGGGCTCTAACCAAATCTACAAAGAAAAGAGATCATTGCAAACTAGGGGAAATGAAGATTAAGCCCAGGTAAGTTCCCTGTGATCTACGTTAGGAATGGACAGAAGTTACATCTTCTATGGTCTATTTATCTCTATTAGATTCATTAGCTCCCCATTCATAATATTTATATGAAGTGTGAAAATTCTTGCATTGGTAGTGGTTAGCTACTGTTACCAATTTCACTGCCAAGATTGTCGGGCGAGTAATATTTCCTACCCAGGATAGTTGCTCCTATCATTGCAGGAACCAACAGTAGGAATGCTTTAGGAACTATTGGTGATACAAATAGGAAAAGCTATGAATTTAATTCTTATGGAGTCTAGGCGTTGCATATACTCAAACTCAAAGGAAGATAAATTTGGTACCAGAAAACATATATATCATCTCTGGAAAAATGTTTTCTCTAATGCATAAATGACAGTGCCAAATAGGATACACTTCATATGAACTAATATCGGCTTTGTCTGCACAGCCACCTGCTGAAAACTTGACTTGTGTAGCTTGACTACAAATCGCACTTTATAGACGTAGGAATCGGGAGGAATGTTTTGGCTCCAAGAAAAAGAGGATAACATTTGGAAATCCAGAATCTGGTGATAAAGGTATTTTTGGTAGACCATGTGAGTAACCTGCTACATGTTGTTAGGATGGCTAGAAATAGCTAAAGCTATGAAAATAAGTTGCAAATACACAAGTTTTTAATTTAAGAAACCCAAGTCGAAGGACATCCCATTCTCACATTTATGTATGGATTTGTCGTGTATACATATACCTGAAAATTCTCTACTGCATTGTAGTGTATGCAGTTATAATTGTTAGAATTAGTGCTTTCGCAAGCTTTTAAATTTAGGATAAATTTTTATTTATAAACATTGGTCTTTAAGTTTTAGTAAATATTTACAACAAATTCAAAATTATTTTCTTTCATTTTAAATTATGTTTTTAATGTGATATTAATGAATTAGGTGGTCTTAATGGACATTGACAAAAAATTGTCCATCCACTAGGTTTAAAAAGTCATTTTTAATTGTGATGTTGTTGTCCCTTCTTTTAAAAATGGTATGAGGATTACTTAGAAATCTTAGTCTATTACTTATATTCAGGATTTCTCACTATAGAATCAATCCTTTGCATCCA
>VDFB02031629.1:0-21491 GCA_007258455.2 Sequoia sempervirens | reverse complement strand
GAGTTCATCTTTTAAGATGATTACAAAGAGTTCATCTTTTAAGATGATTTAATGTATTATGAATCTCGAAAACACTAAGGAAGGGAAGAAGAGGAGTATATGGATCAAGAAAAGATCAAATACATATAAGTACCCTATTCAACAAGATTTGATGATGCATTCCCATTCAAATCACTTGGACTACTTCCTAAGAAAACTTTTGACTTCTCCATAGACGTAGATCTTGGATCAAAATCTTAGTTTCTTATCAAATTAGCATAACAAAGTTGTTGGAGTTGAAGGCTTAGCTACAAGAGTTGTTAGCAAAGGATTTGGATGGTAAAAAAAAAATAGAGACATTTGACCAAATAAAAGAGAAGTAACCACAACACCAATTATATAAGTTCATGATTTAAAAGGCCAATTTATGGCTATCATTGATGCCTTGAGAAAAGGAATTAGGTAGCATGCTTATGCAAGAAAGGTAATTTATCACCTATGAGTCTAGGAAATTGAAGATATATGAACAAAACTATGTTCCACATGATTTCAAGCTAGCAGTAGTTGTTCAAGCATTACAAATGTGGAGACATTATTTGCTTGGGAAACTATTTGAGTTAAAGACAGACCAACATGGTCTAAAGTATTGAATATCCAACCTAGTATAAATGCTCTTCAGAGGAGATGGATAGAGCTAATATCATATTATGATTTTGAAATCAATTATATAAAGGGCAAAGAAAATGGATTTTCCAATCCCCTAAGTTGAAGAAGGCATATCCCCTAGATGATATATATTAATTTTATTTTCAAGAATCAAGTGCAGTAGAAGTCCAAGGGAGATGAAAAATTCGAGCAAGTCAAATAAGCTCTCATGAACAATCCTCAATATTTGAGGTATGAAGGGTTTAATTTTGATCTAGATGGATTGTTAAGATTCAAAGGAAGGTTGTATGTACCAAACTCTGAGGAATTAAGGAATATTGTGTGGAAGGAAGTTCATTATGCACCATGTTCAAGACATCTTGGAGTAACAAAACTTTTGACCAATGTGAAACCACTATATTTTTGAAAAGGAATGAAGATATATGCTACAAGGTTTGTAGAGAGTGGTCATAGTGCCAGAAGGTGAAGACAGGATGTCATCATTGGTAGGAGTTTTATATCCTCATGAAATTCTAGAGAGGAAGTGGTAGATCATTAGTTTGGATATTTGTACAAGGTATTCCTATGTCAAAGGATAGGCATAATGTTATTATAGTAGTTGTGGACAAGCTCATCAAGGTAGCCCATTTTGTACCAAAAGATTTGAAGGGTAGGGCACCAGTCAGAGCTGCAAATTTGTGAAAGAAGTGTTTAGGTTGCATGGTGTTCCTAAGAAGGTTATCTCATATAGGGATGCACAGGTAATGTTAAGGTTTAGTAAACCACATTCACCTCATTGAAAACTCAATTAAATATAATCTTAGCTTATCAATCTGAGATAGATAGTGAGACGAGAGGGGTAAACCAAATCCTGGCATGATCCAGGGGGATACTTTTTCAGTGAAAATTGAAGTGTTCCCAACACTCCAGAATTCAACACCATCAGAAAGAGCTTAGAATCTTGATTCCAACGCAACTTGAACAGAGTCGAAAGGAGCTCGTATGCTCAAGTTATGGTTGGTCAAACTCATACCTGAGGGCATAAGAAAAGTGGAAAAAATGATCGTCTTATAAATCAACAAAAATTGACATCAAATCGAAGAGCTCAATGACACAAACGCAACGATGTTTGTTTCGTCGAAATCTGAGATCGTATGCCCGAGATATCGCCAATCAAAGTTGGGTTGACCAAGTGGGCCAAGGTGGTATGACTAATGACATCAGCATGATGATGAGCCTGGTCTATACTGTACGGACGTTGAGGTGGACCAATCGGTGGGTGACACATGGTAGCTGATCGTACAGGCCATATAGGTGACGTGGTGAGGTCGTACAACAAAGTCAGCAAACGAGACAACCTAGTCAGTGTATGGGCTTGCTTCTTCATCAGCGTTGATGTGTCTCCAACAACGAATCATATTGTGCCACATGGTGCCTCCTCGATATGCCATGTGGCACCCCTCTCTCTCTCCTCCTCTGGCTTGGAATGTTCAACAGTTTTCCAAAATAGTAAGACGGGGAGATTCGATCCCCGCACCACTCAGATCACACGCAACGAGCTCACCGTTACACTGCGCACATTGTGTTTACCCCTAGATGAGGCCCAGTGTGTTTTGACAAATATTGGGGGAAAATTTTATTTTAAAAATAGAATGGTCAGGGGGTCAACCCTCTGACCTCCCTGGCCCCAAAATCGATAGCCACCAGTGAGCCATCATGTGGCTCTAAGCATATTACGGGCTTCAGTTTCTTTTGCTAAAGATTTTAAAGTTGATTCCCCTTTATTTAAAAGATTTGACCCTCTATATATTAAAGAGATAATCCCTAATTAAAAATAAATAAAAAATCTCCAAGATATTTTAAGCCCTGGAATGAAGATCTGGGAGGGCTTAAATAAAGTTGAGATAATATTAAGGGGATTTTAAATGATTTTATTATGTAAAAAGGAGGATAATTATAGATTTATCTATGTAATAGGGGGGATTATGTGGGATTTTCACTTGTAAAAAGGCAGATATGTATGATTTTGTAATCATATGGTTAAAGACCATATTGGGTAAATTTTTTGTATAAAAAGGGTGGAAATTGGGAGAGTGAGGCATCTAGAAATCAAGCAGGTGATGACATTGGGAGAAGTACATTGAAGACTTGAAGCCATTCTTGTATGTCGAAGGAACGTTATGTCGCCGAAGTGCTGGAAGGGAATGGATCTGTTTTGCAATTGTAATCTTGTTCTTAGAGCATAAAAGTATTGGTCACTCTATTGGAGAGGGACCCGGAGACATAGCCTTTTGGTGAACTATGTTATCAATTGTGTTTTATTTTCTATCTCTTTCTCTCTTTCATTTTGTTCCTTATTATGCTATGTTGTTCAAGTATTTTTGTTATGTTAATTCCATTTGTAAAGCTTGAATCAATCATTGTAATAGTTAAGCATTCATTAGCAATTGTCATAGATCATAATTTAGATCATGGTGGATTTATATAATATTCTTATTACACCAATTTTATCATTCTACAATAAAAATTAGATCCATTTGAAATATTATATGAAAGATAGTGTCAAATTCTTATAAGCTAGGATAAGATAGAAGATAGGATTGACCTTGGTTTGAAAATGTTGTTAAGAATGGAAAAATAGATCAAATTGATCAAGAAGAGAAATTAGTGAAGAAGAATGATAGGCAAAAGAAGCTATATTGACGCTAAGTATATTGAGACAATTCTTAGAGGAGAAACAATGCTTAAATCATGCAAGTTCTTCCAATGTGTGAGTAGGGTCACTCAATGCAAGGTCCGGTAGGACTAGATTGCAAAGGGAAGTGCTATGAGGGAAGATTATAATCAGATAAAACAAAAATTCTTCATCTCTTGCATGTTTTTAAAACTAAAGGTAAAACCTTTATTTGATATATATGCTATGGTACTTCAAATCATTAGGGACGATGATTCTCAAGGGGGAGGATATGTTACACCCCATTGTTAAATTACCAAATTACTTTTAACTTTATGTGTAAATATGGATTTAATGCATGATTATGTCATTATAATATTTAACGGTTAAATGAAATGAATATGCAATATGATGACACTATTTTTAAATGCTTTAATGATGATTATGTTATATTATGAATGTGATTTATATGTAATCAACTAACTAAGAACATGTTGCTCTAAGTTAGATGTAGAAAAGGTTCAAACCCTCTAGTGGGGGAGGGAGAGTATCACCCAAGAGAGGAGGTTGGTATTGGAACCATTAGTATTTCTATCTGAGTAGACACACACACTCACTTGTATATGTTAGAGGAACCTTGTTGATTTAATATGAGTATCATTTTGGTGAGTTCTAAACCTAAGTTGATAGGATTTTTGGTTGTTAGGGAAAGCTATGTTTTAGTCATCTTTGATTCTCCTTGACCGTTTAATCAAATTGAATTAAAATGCTAAAACTCTTATAAATAGCACATATTACCTGTAATGTATATTTGAATATATATATCGGGAATATATATAATATGATGCATATATATGTGTGTACGTAGGTATGAATATATGTAGATAATAATATCTACATATACTCATACGTATATACGTAATATAAATGTAGGTAATTAAATGAGATGGATATATATATTATCGTGTATATATTTTAATATATATATATATATATATCATTATATTTAAATAATTATCGTGTATATATATTATTATATATTATAGTATATATACTATAATATGTATATATATATATTATAGTTAATAAATCTGGTAGCCATATTAAGTGGGAAATATGCCACATGAATGTAAGGTTAATGGCAGTCTTGAATGGTTGTTATAATCAAGTGATGGGATGATCTTTTTTGGCCCACACTATGCATATATTAATGGTTATTACTGCCACATAAGTGGCTAAGCATTTACACTATTTATAACTATTATAATAGCCACGTGAAAGTGGCGACATGGGAAGTTATTTGGCATATGTTACTATTATCATGCAAGCCTATGACATGAGAGAAATGGATGAAATAAAATTTGAATTGGTATTGACTTTCAACGTGCCAATTGTAAGGAAAGAAAAGGTGCAAAACAACTCTCCTAACATCAAAACCTCAGTGAAGAATGCAGAGATACCTTTTAAATTTTACAATTACAGTCTAATTAAGATGCACTTGAAAGAGATAATAGAAATAGAGAATTAAACATACACATATGAACACCATATTTACGTGGGAAAACCCTTACGGGAGAAAAACCAACCACACTAAGAGAAGTCACTTTGTATTACAATAATGAAGATTACATACAGAGATTAGACTTATCTTTCTGATGTCAGTTTACAACAGCATTCACAATGATCAACCTTGCTACAGAACACTCAAGTTACAATACACTTGGAATTCAATTCACTCTGATCATTCATTGAACTATACATCCAACTGTTCATGCAACCATTGAATTGATCACAATCTACAATTCCTGAGTTCATCCACGACGCCCATGGTCTATCGATCTTCCTCTTAGTAACGGCCGCAATAGTCCAACTACTAGTGGTTCCCATTGGGCTTCTCTCATTGGTCGAATACAAGCCACGTAGGATAGTCTTCACTCGGTCAAAGGCATTCATCCTGTGTTGGCATGTCAGTGAGACACTAACCGTGTCTCCCTGATGCCATGAAGTCAGTATTTGATATTGTCAAGAGTCCATACTATCGGCAAGATGTTACACCCAGTCCAGAGAGTTATCTCTACGACTCCGCCATGTCGCCAAGACCTCATACCGATGATCATCACTTGTATTGCTATCGCCAAGACCTATCGCTTTCATTGAGATATCATACTAAGCCTTTATGTTATACCAAAATGTTCAACAGTCAGAAAGACTTATCACTTTTTCCAGGAGATCATACTAAGGTTCAAAAGTTACTCTAAAGTGCTCATCTATTGCCAAGACTTATCACTATCGCTAAGACATTACTCTGAAGTCTTCAGTCATACCAAGCACCAAACAACAGTTGATAAGACTTCTATCCATCGCTAAGAATTCTTAGCAAACCCTTAGTGTTACCTCGATGCCTCCAAGATAAAACTATCGGTGAGACATACCAACAGTTGCCAAGAGTTCTTCCCGAGTGATCAAGTCACCCCGATGACTTCAAATGAATACTTATTGGCAAGACTTCCCTTGTCGGTATGAGACATATTGAATGACCAAGTCTCTCCCTAAAACTGCTTGTCGCCCAGAGTCTCCCCAATGTCTGATAAACACCAATAGTCGGTAAGAGAACTCCACTGGCGGTGAGAGATAGAAAAGTCACACCGAACAAAATGTCACAATGATAGGCTCCTTCGATAAGATTGAAGCAAGGTCATAGCGACCTGAATCATTTCAACAAGGTTTCAACTGCTAGTCAGCCAGACATAAAAGATGTCACACCGACTTGGCTCTCTTAGAGGTTTCAGCCTGTGGGATTGAGGCACACATTTCCAACAATCTCCCACTTGACGAAGATCACACAGACACCTCCAGATCACAACAAAACTACTAACATTCATGGGCACTAAGGCCCATCGAATTGGCACACCACTTGAACTTGTATGTGCTCACTGGCTTCGTCAATGCATCTGCAACATTCTCCAAAGTATTAACTTTTTTCAAAATGACCTTTCCATCCTCCACCATATCTCATACAAAATGGTACTGTACATCTATATGTTTCATCCTAGCATGGAAAGTATGATTCTTTGCCAGACAAATTGCACTCTGACTATCACAGAAAATAGTTATTTTCCCTGCATCAAAACCAATGTTAGAACACAAACATTTTAACCAAACTGCTTCTTTACAAGCATGTGTAGCTGCCATGTACTCAGTCTTTGTAGTAGATAAAGTGACCATAGCCTACCGCTTACTCATCCAACTCACTGCACCACCATTCATCATGAAAATGTATCCACTGGTGGACCTCCTACTGTTAATGTCCCCTGCCCAATCAGAATCCACATAACCTCAAATGTTGAGAGTCCTCTATGATTCAACCAAGTTCCCATGATAACACAAAGCATATTGTGAAGTTCCCTTCAAATATCTAAACACTCTCTTCATAGCATCCCAATGTGTCCTTCCAGGATTAGCCATAAACTAACTAAGTACTCCCACTACTTGGGCAATGTCTGGTCTTGTACAAACCATTACATACATAAGACTACCAACCGCACTAGCATAGGGTACACTGGTCATGTCCTCCATCTCAGTAAGAGATTTTGGACAATCTTCAGTCAGATAGCTTCTATTCCCTCAAGAACACTGGAAACAACTAGGGTACTATTCATACAAACCCTCTAGAATAGCCTTTGATATACTTACTCTAATCGAGCTAAATTTTTCTATTCTTCCCCGTCCTAGTTATTCCATCCCTAAAATATACCTTTGCTGCACCAAGATCTTTCATTTCCTAAACTTCTAGTGCATAAATTGAGACTTCTAAGATAAGAAATCATCAACTTAGTATTGCCTATGAACAATATATCATCAACATAGAGAGTACACAAGTACCCAATCACTTCTAGCTTCTATAATACACACAATGACTGACTTTGATCTTTAAATCCCAAAGACAATACAAAAGTATAAAAAATTTGGTACCACATTCTAGGTGACTGCTTTAACCCATACAAAGACTTTTTCAACTTGCAAGCTAGTTTCTCTTTACCTTTTTCAACAAAGTGCTTAGGCTGTGACATATAGATTTCTTCAAGATCACTTCATGAAGCAATGTTGTTCTACATCCATCTATTCATCTCTAAGTCGCGCCAACAAGGTAAGTGATAAAAGAGAAACTGATAGATGCTGTAAATTTTAGCTACGTGGAGAAAAAGATTCCCCATAATCAATCCTCTAATTGAATAACCCTTCAAACTAGCCTCACCTTGTAATTTTCCATTAATCTTCATCCGTGACTTATTCTCTCTTTAAATAACGCATTTGTAGTCCAATGCCTTTTGCCTCTCGTAAGGGCAATTCAAACTCTAGATATCATTCTTTTTCTAATGATGCCATTTTTCTCATTCATGGCTTCCAACCAAGAGTTTGAATCGTATATTCTAAATGCCTCTTTCATAGTCTTGGGCCTTATCAAGTAGTAATCAAAGCTTATTAAAGTAATAAGTAGAAATCTATCAAAGAGAACCCATACCTATTAGGGTTGTTTCTTTCTTGCTGAGTTGACCTCCCCACTAGTCGAGGGTCAGGCTGTTGTTCTTTCTCAGCGAATCCTCAAACTGCTTGAGCCTCCTCGCCTTTAGGTATTATTTTGAATTTCACCTCTTCTTCGTGCGAGGAATTCCAACTACATCCTTATTATTTTGACTTTGTCTCTGATTGCAGATCCAAGGTAGAAAGCTTCAGCTAATGAAAGATTACACTTCTGCTATATACAACCTCCTCTGTATCAGAATTCCAAAGCTTGTATCCTTTTATGCCAGCACTATAGCCAATCAAAATACATTTGACAACCTTGTTCTCTAACTTAGATCTTTTCATTCTAAGACATATGCATATGCCTTCAAAACCAAAACACGAATGTGTCTCAGAGAGGGCTTCTACTGCACTTCCGTGCATGCTCTCAACAAGAGCAAAAAACTCTTGGGAGAATGCATTTTATCAAGCAACATGCAAAAGCAAACCCTCAGCCTGAATCTCTCTCTGCCAAACACTTACCTTGATACTGTGGGTTTTCCTTATCACCGGGTCTCTATTGAACTCCTTTCTCAAACCCATCTTTGTTGGGGAGCATGTGAAGTCCTTCCAATGTCTTTAACCATGGTTCTACAAGCATCTCTCAATTCATCAGAAAAGCCTCACCGCCATTATCGTACCTTAAACATTTTATTTTTCTCTTTCAGTCCTACTTTCTACAAGGTTCTAAATTCCCTTAAACCGAATCGAATACTTTCTAATTCCATTTCTTTTCAAAAATGACAAATGCTCTCTTGAATAATCAACACAAACGTATATATAGTAAAATTTTGACTTAGACAAAGTTAGCTTAAACATCCACTAGACCAAAATACATCACGAATATAATCTAGCAAACTAGCATTTATGAGGACTGAATAAAAGAAACATTTATGTTGTTTCTTTCTATATATACAATGTCTACACCAAATTCAAGGTTACACCCCTCAATCTCAACCGTGCTTTTATTCTTTCAAGGTTTTAACCTTTCTCTAATGTGGCTCTAGCCTGTGATGCCGTGAGCGTAGTCTTTTCTAATCGGAAGTTTAACTTTATAGAATCTCAAGCACAATTAGGAATATTTCCCTCTTTTCCTCCATGAGTAGCCTTCTGTGACTTTACAGAGGCATTGTTACATTGAACATCATGTGCGTCCAGCTTGTACAAGGTACCAACATGAGCACCCCTTGCTAGCACCATTGAGCTCTAGTCATCTTGCCATTCTTAGAGAACGTGAATTTGCATCTAACATTATCTACCATCATAAATAATAGATTCTACAGACCGTATATGCATCACATCCTTGATTCCTCTCACTTCCATCGTGGAATTGATTCGACTTTCCACTTCTGGCCAATAACTTCCAAAGTTGAATCACCGGGTTAAGCAGACTTTCCACCATCAGATTCTTCATAATTTCATGAACCAGTCTCTATGAGATGTCATGTGGAAATATGCTCCTGAATCAATCAGCCAGACATCATCTGATGCCTATGTAGCCAAGGATGCAATGAAGGCATCTCCATCACTGTGAGAAGAATCATTGTCAGAAGAATAATTCTTCTTCTTCTTTTTCTCCTCTTTACAATCTTTTCGATGACCGAAGCTGCACTTCACCTTGACTTCTGGTTGTGAGACTTTGATCTCCCCTTTATTCTCTCTGGATTTAGATTTCCTCTCTTTGTCCTTCTTCTTGCCTTTTTCTTTCGATCTTCCTCTAATAGCAAGGGCCTCCTTCGCCATCTCAGAAGATTTCCTTCTCATCTCTTCTGATAACAAAGAAGCAACAACATCTTCCATCTTGAAATTGGATGTTGTACTCCCAATAGCCATCACCAGGTGATCCCAAGAGTCTGGCAAAGAACACAATAAAAGCATACAATGATCCTCTTTATCAATCTTCACACCAAAATTTGTTAACTGTGTAATCAGCATGTTGAATGTGTTCAAATGATCAACTACATACCCTCTTTCCTGCATTCTCAAAGTGTACAACTTCTTCCTCAGGAAAAATTTATTCACCAAGGACTTCCCCTGATAAATAGATGTCAGTCTCTTCCACAAGGAAGATGCAGTATTCTCTTCATGCACATTCAGAAGAATGGAGTCTGCCAAACAGAGCCTTATCAGCCCCTTAGACTTTCTATCTGCAAGGTCCCAATCTTCTTGCTTCATGCCTGTAGGTTTCGTTCTAGACACAGCAAGCCACAGATCATGATCCACTAAGAGATCCTCCATTTTGAGTTTCCACAACTCAAAATTGCTACCATTGAATTTCTCTATTTCAATCTTTCCTGACATGCTAGCCATCTCAATCTATAATTCGAAATAACAAACTTCTACAAGACTCCCACTGAACCGAATTGACTCAAAAAACCCAATGTACCCACAAGGATAACACAACTGGCCAGGCTCTGATACCACTTGTAAGGAAATAAAAGGTGTGGAACAACTCTCCTAACGTCAAAACCTCAGGGAAGAATGCAGAGATACCTTTTAAATTTTACAATTATAGTCCAATTAAGATGCACTTGAAAGAGATAACAGAAACAAAGAATTAAACATACACATATGAACACCATATTTACGTGGGAAAACCCTTACGGGAGAAAAACCCACCACACCAAGAGAAGTCACTTTGTATTACAGTAATGAAGATTACATACAGAGATTAGACTTATCTTTCTGATGTCAGTTTACAGCAACATTCACAATGATCAACCTTGCTACAGAACACTCAAGTTACAATACACCATTGAACCGATCACAATCTACAATTCCTGATTATATCCATGACACCCATGGTCTATCGATCTTCCTCTCAGTAATGGCTGCAACAGTCCAACTGCTAGTGGTTCTCATTCAGCTTCTCTGATTGGTCAAATACAAGCCACATAGGATAGTCTTCACTCGGTCAAAGGTGTTCACCCTATGTTGGCATGTCAGTGAGACACTAACCGTGTCTCCTTGATGCCACGAAGTTAGCATTTGATATAGCCAAGAGTCCATACTATCGGCAAGACGTTACACCAAGTCCAAGAGCTATCGCTAAGACTTCGCCATGTTGCCAAGACCTCATATTGATGATCATCACTTGTATCACTATCGCCAAGACCTATCACTTTCACTGAGAGATCATACCGATCCTTTATGTTATACCAAAACATTCAACAGTCGGCAAGACTTATCGCTTTCACCAAGAGATCATACCGAGGTTCAAAAGTTACTCTAAAGTGTTCATCTATCGCCAAGACTTATCGCTATCATTGAGATGTTACTCCAAAGTATTAAGTCATTTCGAGCACCAAACAACAGTCGGCAAGAATTCTCTCCATCGCTGAGTTATTAGTGAACCCTTAGTGTTACCCCGATTCCTCCAAGATAAAGTTGTCGGTGAGACATACCAACAGATGCCAAGAGTTCTTCTTGAGTGATCAAGTCACCC
Organism: Sequoia sempervirens; assembly: GCA_007258455.2. Classification (NCBI taxonomy): domain Eukaryota; kingdom Viridiplantae; phylum Streptophyta; class Pinopsida; order Cupressales; family Cupressaceae; genus Sequoia; species Sequoia sempervirens. The sequence goes on along the minus strand of VDFB02031629.1, from coordinate 10,185 downwards.
TGATGACTTCAAATGAATACTTATCGGCAAGACTTCCCTTGTCAATATGAGACATACCGAACAACCAAGTCTCTCCCCAAAACCGCTTGTCACCCAGAGTCTCCTCGATGTCTGATATACACCAACAGTCGGTAAGAGAACTCCATGGGCGGTGAGAGATAGAAAAGTCACACCGAACAAAATGTCATAGCAATAGGCTCCTTCGGTAAGACTGAAGCAAGGTCACAGCAACCTGAATCATTTCAACAAGGTTTCAACTGCTAGTTGGCTAGACACAAAAGATGTCACACCGACTTGGCTCTCTTAGAGGTTTCAACCTATGGGATTGAGGCACACATTTCCAACACCAATCAGAGAGGTTTTCTTGTAATAATAAACAACCAACTACATAGTATGGCTATGCCTAGCTAGCCATGGCAGGTAAGAGAGGTATTCAACTTAGTTTTGAAGTCAACTTGCAAACTAAAATCTATAATATTTGGTGTTGCATATCAATGAATATGTGTGAGTGGCAATATTGACTGGTTCAAAAATCAATCATGGTATTCCAAAGGCTAAGTTGACTAGCTCAATCCAGACACTTGGTAGATTTCTAAGTAGTGATAGCGTTAGAATTGTTTGAGCTTCCTTTTACAACTAATTTCTATCCATTTTTAGTATAAATAGAGGGCAGTTGCTCACCATTTGGTTGTTCATTTGATTGGTAATTTGGAGATAGTACATTCATGAGTTTGAGAGAAGAGTGAAGTTTTGAGTGAAGGGTATTTGAAATCTGTATATCAATTCATCAAAGAGTGAAGATAGATTGCTAGTTTTAGTTATAAATTTCTTGCTAGTCGTAGTTTAATAGTTTAGAAGCAAAGGAGAGGTGCAAGAATAGATTTAAGATCTGGAAATTGAGAAGATAATAGTTTAAAGTTGAGTTACAGTACAGATTTGAAGCAAGGATTATCAAGAATCAAGTCAAGCTATTTTAATCCAAACATGATTAAAATAATTATCTTTCCTTCTCTTTCAAATTTTGATTAAAGCTCTTCATCTATTTGAGTTTGCTTTCCCTTGCTATGTGCAAAAAGTGGTTGTTAGAAAAGTATATATATGCTTGTACAAAAAGAGAAGGAAAGATAATTATTTTAATCATGTCTGGATTAAATAGAGAATTTCTATCCATTTTTAGTATAAATAGAGGGTAGTTTCTCATCATTGGTTGTTCATTTGATTGGCAATTTGGAGATAGTGCATTTCTAAGTTTGAGAGAAGAGTGAAGGGTATTTGAAATTTGTATAACAATTCATCAAAGAGTAAGGATAGATTGCTAGTTTCAGTTATAGATTGCTTGGTAGATGTAGTCTAATAGTTAAGAAGCAATAAAAGGTGAAAAAACATAGCAGGGAGCTAGAAATTGAGAATACATCGAGTTAAAGTTGAGTTATAGTACAGATTTGAAGCAAGGATTATCAAGAATCAAGTCAAGTTACTTTAATCTAGACATGATTAAAATAATTATCTTTCCTTCTCTTTCAAATTATGTTAAAGCTCTTTATCTATATGAGTTTGCTTGCCCTTGCTATGTGCAAAGAGTGACTGTTAGAAAAGTATATATATATATATGCTTGTATGAAAAGCTTAGTTTAATTAGGTAAAAAGCCAATTAATCATGCAAAGAGTTAATATGAACTAGTGTAACCAAATGGTTAGTTCAAATCAGTTTTATACTAAAAACATTGTTAGAATTGTGTTTGATTCACATAATACTGAGTCAATAAATATTTGTGAGAGCTTCAATGAAAATACAAGAATCTCTCAAAAGCTATGTTTAACCCAAATAACCAGCTTGTTAAATCAAAGTATGGGAATTTTATATTATCCCAATGAGACAATGTCTTATTTATATTGTTATTAAACAAGTTTATATTGCATATCAGTAAGAGGGTATGAAAATGTATTAGAAGTGAATATGTCATTATCGTCTTTTGAAAGTTATCATATTATATACTAGACCAAGATTATCTATTATTACCTATGCACGTTAATTTAAGATTGAGAAGAGGACTTTAAATTCTTAACAATACCAAAGCGATAATGCTAAGAGATTTTAACGTGCAAAAGCATAGATAACTCTCAAGTAGAAAATATTCTCCAATGAGGCCATAGACTTATCATACATTTAAATATGATAATATATGGGTCATATAGAATGATAGATATATGAATATCTATATACATATAAACACAGGTATCTTATATAAATTATGCAAAGAGTAACTTGGAAGAAACTTGCGATGAATCTAGAAATTAGTCAAATGGATCTCAATTGAGTTATCATAAGTTAAACACCTTAATATGATAAATTATTATTGGATATCAATTTTTATATTGAAACAAGTTAAATGATATTTAATATCATGATTAACCAAATTAGTTATGGTGCTCTAGAAGAACGAAACCATACTTGGTACAACAACTAAGAGTTTGAACCATTATTTTAAGAAGAAAATGATTATCTATTTATGACCACTTTAATATTAACCTTATTCGATATGAAGATCTTTAGGAACAAAATCATAAGAATAAATGTTGGACATATAAATCTTTAATATGAAGAAGTAATCTTCAATTTAAGGTTAATAATATATTATTATATATATATTGACATTTTGCTACTACTTTTAGATTGAGACCAAGTGTGTCTAGTCAGTGACATTGTGTCATCAATATTAACTAGTTATGCATAAAATAGGAGAGTAGTTACTCCCATGGTTAAAAACTAAGGACTTGAGTAAAAGGCAGTTGTCAAGTTCCAAGGCTTTACATGAACATAACTGGAAAAATCTAGTCAGGAAAACATAAATAGTCAAGTCGTTTATTGGCTTAGTAAGAAAGAAATCGAATGAGAGGTAGTTGCTAGACCTAGAGTATATGAGTACATAATAAGGTATTCAAGTTAGATGAGTTAAACCATTTAGTCAAATAATCAACACTAGTGTGTCATCACTTTTGAAAGAGTTTATGTTTAATTTAGTTAACTTTTGGGTCAAACCAAAAGAAGAGTTAACCATAGGTCAATAAGGATTTCCAAGTCGAGTTCAAGGTGGGTGAACTTATGACACCACTTCCTTAGAAAGTGGAATTAATTATATATATGAAAACTTTGGCCAATGTAAGTGTAATAGTCGTTGCTTGCACTTGTCAGTTCACTATGCTCTAGATTTGCATAGCTTCTCAGTAGCATCGTGCATAGTTTGAAGGTATCCATAGTTGTATGACTATACTTGTTATGTAGGACACAACACTAGATACTCAGATGGTAATACTAGGGGTTCCAATACTAGACTCTTTATGAAGGGTAGGGCCACTTCTAGTTGGAAGCTATGTGGGGGACCGTCAATCTGTGGTTGGAGGTAAAGCACTTGGGTGATGCTCTCCCTCTTGCAGATGACACATCAAGACTTGTGATATAAAAATGTAATTCAAAGAAGGATACCTTGACCTTGTACTATTTGCAATTTATAAAAATGTTTATATGATCATTAAATCTATTGTAATCTATATTGGAAAAGATGAGTTTCATTTATATCAATTTTATGTTATGTTATTTTATTTTATTTTATTCAAGGGGTAAACGCTTTTTGACCGGAGCTATGAACCGGATACAACCATTCAACAATAACACCCCAACGGGGTTTGAACCTTGGTGGCAAGAACAACAATGCCACCTATAAACCATCACACCATGCCAATACCGGCTAAATGTTATGTTATTTTAATTATGCAATGTTATGTGAAATTGTTTATGAAGCATGCAAAAAGATATTAAAGGAAAAGAAAAATTTATTATCCTGTTTTGGAAACTTTGAATTATTCACTTAATGAGTCAAAACTTAGGTGAAAATTATAGATTAAGAATTGAGTATTTTACAATTTTGTAGGACTAGACTTGCCAAGATCAGAAGACAAATGATGCCTTGGGATTCTATAATTACGCCATAATAAGCTCTGATAGTTATTTTCTTTTATGTTTCCATGTTATCATTAAAATTTTCTATAAGATAAAGGGGATTTGTTGCTCACGATTCTCTTCATTCTTAAGAAAATCCTAGGGAGCAAACTACCTTTAACTACCTCAAGTGTTACTGAATGAAGAAATTGTAAAGAAGGTCATTTTAAGGATAACTATTTAAGAAGACTCCTTCAGAGTCTGAGAGAGAAGGGATTCAAGATCTCTATCTCAGAAGGAATAACTCTTGGCCAAAGGACTACAACATAGTATCAAGACGCCAGCATGACATGATGGGGTTCCATCAAAACAGAGAACCAAAACCATGAATAGAGATACTAAAGCCCTACTAACCTACTTAGATCTGAGGTCTATTCAACAAAATAAATGAACAAAAAGTGAGAAATGATATACAATAGAAAGGAGGGCTAAGGATGGACTTACAAGTGATTACACACTTGAAACTCTCTTTTGAGCTTCACTTTGGCAATCTGCACATAAGACGAACAAGGAAAAATGTTGGGGTTGTTTCGGCGTTGGATGTAGTCAAACCCCCATTTTGGTGTTCCCACCTCCACAAAAATCTAGATAGATAGAGTAAACAAAGTAGACAAATAGAAAGTGATGAAAACAATCCTTGCTTGAGGAGGAGAACCCGCACCATAGAATAACAAGTAAACAAAGTAATCTATTTGCAAATAGATAAGAACAAGATAACATTACCAACAGTCATCGGCCCCTCTTGAACACATAGATGCACCATTGAATGCTTGCTAGAAAGCTTTGGTTGTTGGAGGGAACTTAGTCTGGCAGAGCTTTTCTTGTAGAAGAGATATTGTAGGAAGGAGAAACAGCGAATAGAATGAGATTGAAGGAGAAGTGTTAGAATGAATGAGAGAACCCCCAAAATGAGAGAAAGAAAGGGATTTTTGTTGTTGTAAGGGAAGGAGGATCCGTTACACTTAGAAATATGACTACAGGGACATGTGTCATGAGTCAAGATTATGAGATTCCTCATTTCAAACTCATAAAATTGTTAGGATGCTAGCATGTTGTGCAGGTGTCCAACTCATCAATTTTCAAGAAATGAGATGGCATACTGTTGTCACTTCATCATGTTGGTTCTCACAAGATTGGAATAACAAAATTCTGACCCATGAGGTTCTTATCATGAATGTGCTTAAGTGTAATAAATTTAAGGCAAAGTGTGAAAATGTGAAATTGTCCCTAGGGTGCAATTTTGCGATATTACATTTTTCTCCCACTTTAGTGGGCTTGATTTTTGGAAAATCGATCGCACTAAAGTAGAAAAGAGATGAAACACCAAAAAATTGAGAATTTTATAGATTTTCATGCTAAAAAGGATATTGTAGAGGATGCAAAGGTTAAGAAGGCATGTACGAAAGATGCCCCTAGTAGTTGAACTCAACGAACATACAACATTTGTCATTAAAATGTGCACAAAATTTGATTCTAAAAAACTTAAATTTTAAGTCAATCTAAAAAATTTGGAGGAACCTACCAAGGCGAGAAGAATGATCAAGAAAAAACGTAATGGTTTAGAAGAAAAATATGGTAAAGGGGTGACTATATGCTCCCTCCTAAGTTTTCCCCCAACCTAGTGGGGTAAAATTGGGAGAAACGGGGGGACCACAATTGCTGAGAAAAATTGGCCTCGAGGGGCCTATATATACCCATGTAGGGTCCCAGAAGGGTCATTTTCACTTTCATCGTGTAAGTTTTGTTCACTTTTGTGAGAGAAAAGTCAGAAAAATGCCATGCAGATGTGAGTACGAGGAGCCTTTATTGGACTAAATATATTAGGATGTCACCAAGGGTTTCGAACCGAACCAGGTGAGTCTTCAAACTTCATTTTAATGCATTTTTTGAAATTTTTAGCTAGATTTTAGAAAATTTGCAGCGTATGCATCCCAATTTCTTGCATGTGTCCTCGTATGCTGACATCTCGTTGGTGCGTTGGGGACCCACACACGCACCAGGGTCCTCTAGTTGCATTGGCATCCAACCAACTTTAATGGTGGACTCTAGGACAACATCGTGTTGCATAGATGTCTATGTGATGTGCCTATGTCCCAAAGGCGCTACTTAGAATTTTTAAGGATTTTCTCCATCAGGTGGTCTAACTTGAATCATTTTTACTTCTACAAGAATATTCAAAGATCAGGTAGCATCCCAACAAGCAGGTGCTTTGCCTTGTTTGATACTAGTATCAACACTTATCTAATGGCAAGGAGATGCTTCTACAATGGTTCGGTCTATGGAATTTTTATTGCATGTTGGAGATGCTTTACCACAATCTTATGTTGATGGCACTTTTGGAGTGGTGGGATTCCACCACGTCGACCTTCCACCTCCCAACTAGTGAGATGACCATCACGTTAGAGGATTTCTATTGCATCCTTGGTCTTCCCATTTGTGGGTAGAGAGTCACCATTGGTGATACACATTCTGCTCAGGAGTGGGCAGACAAGGTCCAGTATTGCTCAGGTCATACTGATGGCAAAAACGAGACTAACCATATTTATACCCGTTGGTTCAAGCAAGGCAGTGCTACAATGCCATTGTTACAACGCATCATGGTCATCACCATGACCACATGAATCATGATAGATGCATGAGGATCTCACCTTCACGAGGGCCTTGTGCATACTATTAGACAGATGGAAGAGAATAGGATGATCTTCGCATGGTGGCGTAGTATGATGGCACACCTATACCATGAGCTAGGCAGGTACATGCATTATGAGTTTTAGAGTTTGATCGTATGCACCCTACTACAGGTGTGGGCCTTCGCCCATATCACATGCACATGGCCAGCGGGGTATCCCCAGGCGCATGATTATTTAGTCCCTATGGCCCACTGGTATGAGCTCATCTAGTAGTGGAGGCATGGGGACCTGTAGTTTTGGTGTCTACAGTTCAATTTTTTGAGATTAGATCAGGTTATATGGCAGCCATACTAATGGTTTTGGTGGGTCAATGATAGCAGGTATCTTAGGAACCTGCAACGTGACCATTCTTATTAGGTCGCACAAATTTTTCATTATTCCCTCTTATTGGAGGAGGGTTATGTGGTAGTTCGACATAATCCAAACCATCCCTCCCATGGTCCCTTCCTATGCACAAGCCATGAGGAGTGCGATGAGACCGGGTAACTGTCGGTGGTCGTCAATCACAGACATCATCCCTTTAGATGATGATGAGTTTGATTGAGACCATTCATCGACACACACGATCAATGATGTTAGCATGGCCAAAGGCTTCAGGACCTGGTGGCTCACACATCTTCCTACATTAGTCTTTTTGGTAGATGCCCCAAGGGGGATCGCAGCCTTCAGGGCGACGCGCCACTAGTGAAAAGGCAAAGGCAGAGAGACGGATATGGAGGAATATAAGAGGAGGAGGAGGCGAGTACAACAGAGGCGAGGCTGAGGTGGTAATGGAGTATGTCCTCTCCTCCACCTGCTATCTCAATCTCAGCAGCGGTGCTAGCACCCTCCGTCAATCTAGCAGTGACTCTAATGGATTTGGGAGTGTCACCTGATGCAAGCGGTGCATCTCCTTGCATCGCTCCACCTCCAGATCCACATTGGCATCTAGGGGACCCAAGTAGAACATTTATTTTAATGTCATTTCACTGCAGTATTTTTTATTTTTATTCTCATGTATATGCTCTAGCTTTTTCTTTACATCTCATGATACTAATGGGTCTCTTCTCTCTATAGTTGCAATGGATAGGGATGGATTGGACTTACATATCACTGTATATCAGAGGTGGCTCCTCACAGCTAATCCAAGGTCCATCCTAGACTTCACACCGCTTTATAAGGTGACATGCCCACCCTTTGAGTCAGATCGTATCTAAGGACAACTCCTACGCAGGAGAGACAGTGGAGATCAGTAACAAACCACCATACTCTTCACCACTAGATCATAGAAAAACCAAGTCTTGATGGAGCTACAGGTCGCCCTATCCAAGAGAGATGCAATTGTGATGAGAGAAGATAGTGTCAAGTAGGAACGTGACACTCCTCAGAGCCAGCTCGATGACCTCACAAGGTAGGCGCCAACTATGATGTCAGCAGGAGACCAGCAGTTGCAAGATGCATTGAGGCGAGCCAAGCTACAGATAGCCTCCCTTTGGTGAGAGATTAGAGGGCTATGCACAGTAGTATCTGGCTCTCGATTGTATAGGTCCCACTCTGTTTCAATTGTCCAACCACAGTGCCAACAACCTCCAGACCTAAAGGGCTCAGGGGTCCACATGCCCAGGACGTAGAGATCCCATTTTGTATATCATTTTTGTAGTGATGATACACATTTTGTAGAGCATTCTTGATGTATAGACATTGATACATATATACAACCACCACTTTTTTTATGATAGTGGCAAGATACATGTACATGAGAATAGATAGATAGATATATATATATACATGAGATATTGATTTTGATATCATAGTGTTCTTTACGTTATGAGTATGCTTCTTTCATGTATGATTATGTGATGGATGTTGTATTTATGGATGTTTATTAAATTAGATGTTATCATGATTTAATAAACACACATGGATGTATGTTAATTAAATATAATGATGACCTAATTACCTAACCAAAAGATGGAATGTAATGCATGGATACATAGCATAGTAAAACACACGCATGTATGTGTCACACACACATGGTTACATCATAACACATTTTTTTTATAATGTGTTAATGAAGGAATGTCAACATATGCGATGTTGCAACCTCGCCGGGGGGGGTGAATGTTACACATGTGACACATAGACATTACGCGTAGTATCAACGAAGGTGCATTGCATTAACAGGTTTTTTTAGAGGTGTCCCATCCATAGGCACCAAAACCATACACAAAGATGACAATGTAAGGGCCTAACTAATTAGGATTGAACTTTCCCTTTTGATCAAGTGACGTATTTACATTTCTTTGATTCTCATAGAGAACCAGGTCCCTACCTTGAAAGTCCTAGGAAGAACACCTTGATTATACTGTCAAGACAACAATTGTTGATAAGCTTTAAGGTGGTTGAGGGCCTGCAATCGATACTCATCAAGAATCTCAAGTTGATTCAAATGATTAGATTGGTAAGTCTCGTCATCAATAAACCCTTTAAGTAAAACCCACAATGACATAATTTCCAACTCTAAAGGCATGATAGTTTCAACACCATACACAAGGTTGCAAGGCATCATTCTTTTCATTGTACGAACACTCGTATGATAGGTCCACAAAGCGTACATCAATTGAATATGTCAATCCTTGCCATGTTTATTTACTGTTTTTTGAAGAATGAGCTCAAGTGTCTTATTAGACACTTTTGCTTGACCATTGGATTGAGGATAATATGGTGTAGATATTTTATGTTGAATGTGAAACTTCTCCAGGAATTACTTCACATCCTTATTCTTAAATGGCATTCCATTATCAGAAACAAAGGTGGAAGGTAATCTAAAGCAAGCAATGATGTTGTTTAGAAGAAATCTATAGATAGCTTCAACAATCATTGATCGAAGCAGGACAACTTCAACCCACTTTGTGAAGTAATTGGTAGTTGTAATGATAAATATGTGTCCTTTAGAATAAGGAGGTGATATTTTCCCAATAATATCCTACCCCCATTTTGTGAATGACCAAGGAGAGGTATGATTTTGCAAGTCTTGAGTAGGAGCATGAATAAGACGACTATGTTGTTGACATTGTGAACAATTCTTGACAAAATCAAAAGAATCATGTTCCATCGTTTTCCAAAAGTACCCCATGTGAATCAATTTTCACACCAGGTATTTACCATTGAAATGTCCACCCTCGAAACCTGAATGGGCTTCCTTAAGGGCAAGGGGTATTTTCACTTTAGTGAGACATCAAAGAATTAAACCATTATAATTTTTTTGATAAATAACATCCGATAAGACAACATAATAGATTGAATTTTTTTGTATCTGAGTGTGATCATTCTTTGTCGCATCATCGAGAAAATTTCCAGTCTTTAGATAGTTGTAGATGTTAAAGTACCATTCTCCTGAGTCAACGTGAGAACACACAAGAGCATCGGATTCAAGTTGATCGAAAATAGTGGGAGGCCGAAGAATATGAACCACAAAGTGGTATTCTTTTGTATCCTTATCCAAAGGTACCAAGGAGG
>VDFB02031628.1:0-14326 GCA_007258455.2 Sequoia sempervirens | reverse complement strand
AAGTTCAATTAGTTTTGATTAAGTACACAACACTGATGATGTATATTATGAAGGGGTTTGAGCATGTCCTTCTGGGTGTTGGTCAGATGTGTAGCAATGGTTTTAAACTTGTGTTTCAGAATAATACCTATGAAATTAGAAAAGGATCTGGAAATGGAGATATGATTGCTGCTAGAAGAAGAACTCATGGAAACATCTATCAGCTTAAGGGAGTTGATGGTCAATTCCTTGTATCTCAAATCAATGGAATTTGGTTATGGAACTAGAGAATGGGACATGTAAATTTTAATAACCTAGTCAAAATCAGTTCAAAGGAGATTGTTTGAGGGCTGCCCAGAATCACAAGACCTGCTAATGCTATTTGTAGAAGTTGTCAATTGGGGAAACAGACAAGATGTAGCTTTGAGGGAAAAGAGCACTCTACTACCAGAATGATGGAGTTCATACTGATCTCTGTGGTCCGACTAGAACTAGAAGCCTAAATGGTGACAGGTATTTCATGTTGCTTATTGATGATTATACTTGAATGACATGGGTTGCTTTTCTTAGAGAAAAGACTTGGGATCTGGATAGGTTTAAGGTATTCAAAGCAAGAGTGGAAAATCAAGTGTTTGAGATCTGATAGAGGTCGAGAGTTCACTTCTGGTGAATTTAATGCATTATGTGAATAGCATGACATAAAAAGATAGTTTTATGCTCTGAGAACCCCTTAGCAGAATGGAGTAGTTGAAAGGAAAAATAGGACAGTACAGGAAGCTGCTTGAACCATTATGAAAGAATCAAATGTACTAGATGTGTACTGGAGAGAGGTGATACACACTGTTGTTTATGTTCTTAATAAAGTTCATATCAGATACAACAACACAAAGACTCCTTTTGAGTTATGGACTGGTAAGACTCCTACTGTGAAGTATTTCAAGGTATTTAGAAGTAGATATTATATTAAAAGAGATGATAAAAATCTTGGAAAGTTTGATGCTATATGTGATGATGGAATCTTTCTTGGATATTCTACTACTAGAAAAGCATACAAATGCTTTAATCAAAGGTTGAGAAAGATTGTTGAAAGTGCTAATGTGAAAGTTGATGAAGACATACACATACCTATTGAGGTAAGTGAAGTTGAACTTGATGATCCTATCTATGGACATGTACCTGAGGAGAATAAGGAGAAGGAAGAAGAAGAGGAAGAAGAAAAAATGGAAGAAGAAGAAGAAGAAGAGAATGAGCTAGAATAAGTTGTTAAGACTCCTAAGTATCTACAAAAGAATCATCTGGAGGAACAAATAATTGGAATTAAGAGTGAAGGCGTGAAAACAAGAAGCAGAGTTGTAACTGAGGTAAATTTGTGTCTACTTTCTAAAATTGAACCTAAATCTGTAAGCGAAGCATGTGAAGATGAGAGTTGGATGAGAGCTATGAAAGAAGAGTTACAGCAAATAGAAAAGAATTAGACGTGCGAACTAGTCCCTAGGCCTGTGAATAAAAATGTGATTGGCCCAAAATGGGTGTTCTGGAATAAGCTAAGTGAAAGTGGAGAAGTTGTAAGGAATAAGGCAAGACTTGTATGCAAGGTATATTCAAAAGTTGAAGGTATAGATTTTGAAGAGAAATTTTCCCCTATGGCTAGAATGGAAGCTATTAGGATGTTTTTCGCATTTTCTTCCCACAATGACTTCAAAGTGTATCAAATGGATGTTAAGTCAGCATTTCTGAATGGTGAATTGGAGGAAGAAGTGTACATGGAACAACCTGAAGGGTTTCAATTATCTGACAAATCAAACATGGTTTGTAAGTTGAAGAAGGCATTGTATGGACTGAAGCAAGTTCCCAGAGCTTGGTATGCAATATTGGACAGATACCTGACAAAGCAAGGATTCAACAAAGATTGTTGCAAATCCAAAACTTTTATTTTAATCTCTCAAATTATTTTAGAAATAAAAATCTCACATTCTAAATATGTTAATAATAATAAAATATCTCCTATAAGTTGTACCATTTCTCTTTTTTTATCTTATCATTTGACATAATTTGAAATATGATTACAAAATAGGTGTAGAAAATAAGAAAACATGAACCCCACTTATTATTTTCAATCAGTGAGCCACCAAATAATTCCATTAATAGACTTACTTAAAGTGGCGCAAACTTCCTTAGTTTTTGTATGAGACAGTTGTGCACTCCAATCTTCCTGGAATGAATCTACACCTTACACGTCTATGATTTGAGCTCCTCACTGAATACCTTAATTTTATGTATTTGCGGCTCTTAATTTTGTGATTTGATGGCAGTCGTGTGGAGGGGAAGAAGTTGTGCAAAGGTTCTGCTAACAACAATCTTTACTTCAAAGTGCAAGGTAACAAAATTTTGATAGTAGTTGTATATGTTGATGATATCATTTTTGGTGGAAATGAAAGCATGTGTAAAAAGTTTTCTAAAGAGATGCAGAAAGAATTTGAGATGTCTATGATTGGTGAATTGAATTTCTTACTTGGTCTACAAGTGAATCAAACTAATAAAGGGATATTCATTTCACAATCTAAGTATGTGAAAGAGTTGTTGAAGAAGTTTGGGATGGATGATTCCAAACTAGTTTGTACTCCTATGGTAACTGGATGTAAACTGAACAAAGATGATGAATCTGCTAAGACTGATTAGAGAAAATACAGATCTATGATTGGTGAACTGTTGTATCTTACTACTACTAGACCGGATATTATGCATGCAGTATGTTTAGTTGCCAGATTCCAAGCAGATCCTAAAGAAGCATATGTTACAGCTGTAAAGAGGATATTTAGATATCTTAAAGGTACACCGGATTATGAATTATGGTATCCTAAGAGTGATGATTTCACCCTGAGTACTTATACCGATGTTGATTGGGCCAGATGTGTAGATGACTGGAAGAGTACTAGCACGGTGGTGCTTTCTTTCTTTGCAGAAGATTGGTTTCATGGTTGAGTAAAAAGCAAGACTCGATTTCTTTATCCATTGCAGAGGCAGAATATATTGTTGCAACATCCTACTGCACACAAGTTTTGTGGATGAAGCAAACTCTTAAAGACATTGGAGTGATATGTGATGAGCCTATTTCTATTTTTTGTGACAACACAAGTGCAATAAACATTTCAAAGAACCCTTATGCATTTCAATAAACAGTTCTTTATTGTGTTGGATTCTCTAAAGGCGTGATTAAAGGTTTTTGCAATCCTTATTCAAAGCTATGAATGTGTGTTAATTGTTGTGGTGCATCTTTTGTTCTCTTTTGCATCTGTAGGTAGTGAGCCTCCCTATTGGAGAGTGAGTCATTTCTATAGGCAATGAGCCTTTGTACTTGGACACTGAGTCCTCTTCTGGGCAGTGAGCCTCTGTATTCAGTTTTATAATCTCTCTATATTGTGAGTTAACCCTCACCGTGGTTTTTTCCTTATTGGGTTTTCCATGTAAAAATCTAGTGTTCATTGTGTTGATTTACTTTTTGTTATTTGTGTTTCATGATCTTACTTAATAACAGAATAGTGTGGTTATGGAATTGATAAGTGTTGAAGTCTTAAGTTTGAATTTTGTGACAACTGATTCACCCCCCTTTCAGTTGTCCTACGCATGTTTAACAAATATAATCTGCCAAGTTTTAGACAAGGATTTGACCTACAACATACTCTTGGGTCGACCTTGGATCCATGAAATGCAAGCAGTACCATCAACATACCATTAATGCTTGAAATTCCCTTATAATGGACAAGAGTTCACAATTTCAACAGATTATAATAATCCCCAATACTACAACACTCTCAAGATGGTCCAAGATGTTTTTGTACCACACAATAGAGAAGCTCTCACTTCTATTTCTTCAAGTAATGAAGGCCAGCTCAATTCTTTCTCAAAACAGTTTGAGAAAAAGGTTCAGTTGAAAGATAAAGCCATCGATGATTCTATTTCCTCAAGTAATGAAATCCAACTCAAATCTTTGTCAAAATAGTTTGAGAAAAAAAATTAGTTGAAATATAAAGGCATGGGGGAGTATTCTTTTGAGCATTCCTTATGTCGTTCATAGCTACTACCTTCTCCAAAATCATATGGACAACCATAAACATCTAGACAACAATCTTCACAACCCATCATGATCTTTGATGGTAAATTTGTAAAAGAAGGTACTCTAGTTGATGAATCTAAGGACAAAGACATTCTAAATTGACTTTACAAGGATGAAGAAAAATCTCAAGTAGTAATTTCCAATATACCAACAGAGCAATATGGTAAAGGGTTCACAATCTTAGAAAAGATGGGATATGAAGGAAAAGGTCCTATTGGAAAATGAAAAGAAGGTATTGTGGAACCAATTCATCCCATCATAATCAATGCAAAAGACAAGACAAGACTAGGATACAAAGAAGAGACAAAAGAAGAAGCCACTCAGAAGATTTGTGAGTGAATCCTCCAATTGCAAGCTAGTTCTGAAATAGACTCAAATGAATATGAATGGGATTCACTATTTGAAAAATGATCTTGTGAAGACAAAGAAATCGATGTGATAAAGAGTTATGCACCCATACGTATGGAGGGACAAAGTTCAAGGTCTAGACCACTTGAATTTGGCTCACTACATATCGATGACTCTAGTGAGGACAATCAGACATTGAGTGAGGTAGATCATTCAGAGGAGAGTAACATTATAGACCTTAACATTGCTAGTGGACACCTCAAAAATGTTTCCATCATGACCCTCACCGCCTTTGATCTTGACCAATCCTATGATTCCTTACCTTTGATATATCCCGAACTCATTGACTAGGAACAAACCTAGCCTCTTGATATGCCTATCTTTTCAGATGATGATGCCATTGTCAATTTCCTTTGTTCTAAAAATTCATAAACAAGTTCCACCAATGAATTTCAAAACGAAGTTTCAAACCGGGGGAGTTCCAAATCTCTTAGCTACAAAATAAAGAATACAAAAAATTGATCTAATGGTGAAAACCATGCAATGGCAGTATTAGATCATGAAAAAGTAAAAAGAAAGAGTGCATCCAATGGTGAAAACCTCTCTAAGGCACTGAAGGATGAGAGATTTGAAACTCTTCCTAAGCATTATCAAGAAATATCTTCAATATTGGTTGAGCCTACGCAATCCATAAACATCATTACTACAGAAACAACAAAGACCATACACCTAGCGACATCAATGATAGAGCAAGAAAAGCCAAATTTCACCAAATTCTTCAAAGAAAGACAAATCAATTTTGCTTGGTCATATGTTGACATGCCAGGAATAGATCCAAATCTAATAATGCATCATTTATCCATAGGACCTAGAGTGAAGCCAGTAAAGAAGAAATTAAGAAAAATGCATCCACACATCGCCCTACTAGTGAAAGCAAAATTAAAAAAATTATTATATGCAGGGTTCATCCAACCAATTGACTATGCAGAATGGATTTCAAACATTGTACCAGTCTCCAAACTAGACAACAGCATCAGGATATTCATAGATTTTAGGGATCTTAACAAGGCTTGTTCAAAGGATAACTTTCCTTTGCCCAATATAGACATCATTGTGGATTTAACAGCATGACATGATATGCTATCACTCATGGATGGTTTTCCAGGCTATAATTAGATCAATATTGCACTAGAAGATCCAAACAAAACAACTTTCACATGCCCATGGGGTACATTTTGTTGGGATGTCATGCATTTTGGATTAAAAAATGCAAGAGCCACCTATCAGCGTGCAATGACAACAATCTTTCATGACATGATAAACACATTCGTGGAGGACTATGTGGATGCCCTACTAGCCAAATCATTCACCAGGGAAGGACATCTAGAAATCTTGGATAAAATCTTTAATTGATTGGAAAAGTTCAATGTGTGTTTAAATCCAAAGAAGTGTGTATTCGAAGTAACATCAGCAAAACTCTTAGGATACTTAGTCTTAGCTAACGGCATTGAAGTAGATCCAACAAAAGTCAAAGAAATCATGGAAATGCCACCTCCTAAGAACATTATCCAACTAAGATCTCTACAAGGAAGATTCCAATCCATCAGAAGATTCATCGCACAACTAGTGGACAAGAGCCATCCTTTTACTCATTTGTTACAAAATAATGTTTCTTTTAGATGGGATGAAAGATGTGAAGTTTCCTTTAATAAATTGAAATAATATCTGATGAATCCATCTATATTGGTACCACCAATAGAGGGAAAAATACTTGTACTCTACATGGAAACTACTAAGGTATCTTTTGGAGCTTTGCTAGACAAGAAGACTCTACAGGAAAAGAAAGGGCCATCTACTACATCAGCAGAACACTAAGTGGCTATGAACTTATCTATACATTCATTGAAAAATATTGTTTGGTAGTGGTGTTTACTACTCAACAATTGTGACACTATATGTTAACACATACTGTCAAACTAATAGCTAAGATAGATCCATTAAAATATCTACTCAGCAAGTCCACTCTAACAGGAAGATTAACAAAGTGGCTGATGATATTGAGTGAATTTTACATTCAATATGTATATAGAAGAGCAATCAAGGGCCAAGTAATAGCAGGCCAGTAAGCTGAAGCACCATTGCAAAATGGCCATCCTATGCACATTGAATTTCCAAATGCAAATGTCCTCACAATGAAAGCACAACATTGGATATTATACTTTGATGGGTCTTACACTCAACATGGATCAGGTATTGGAATCTTATTTATTACTCCTCAAGGACACACTATCCCAAAATATTATAGGTTGATGTTCCTTTGCACAAACAACATCGCAGAATATGAAGCACTAATCATTGGTATCAAGGTAGCAGTGGAATGGAAAATCACAAAATTACAAGTTTATGGAGACTCCCAATTAGTCATCAATCAAGTTAATGATGACTATCAAACAAAAGATGACAAGTTGATGCCATACAAGAGAATGATAGATGACTTTAAGAAATACTTTATTGAAATCAATTTTGAACAAATTCCAAGAGTATACAACAAAGATGCAAATGCCATGGCAACCATCGCTTCTCTTCTAGAAATACCAAAGAAAAAAATCATTATGAATTCATGGTGGAACAATTGTTTACTCCCACATATGACAATCCTGAATCCCAAGTCTTGTTCCATCTAGTTGATGTTGATTCTTCAATCTATGGGAATATTTATACCTATCTGAGAGACAATACCCTTCCACCTGACCTATCCTAGAACCAAAAATGCAACTTTATCCATCAAGCAGCCCGACACACCCTCATAGCTAATACACTTTATCAACGAGGTCTCGATAGTACTCTCTGATTTCTTGAACGTGACGAATTTGAAACTACCTTATGAGAAGTTCATGAAGGTATTTTTGGTACTCATTCAAGTGGTCTCACTCTAGCTAAGAAACTCCTATGCTTGGGATATTATTGGTCGAACATGGAAAAGAATCTTTTCAATTTTTTAAGAAGTGCAAGAAGTGTCAAGTCCATGGAAATATCATACATGCACCGACACAAGAGCTACAACCATTCACATCGACATTTCCTTTCTGTCAATGGGGACTTGATGTTTTGGGTAAGATTTGTCCATCTTCCTCTAATGGACATAAATTCATAATCACAGCCACTGAGTATTTCACAAAGTGGATTGAAGTTGTCACATTAACCACGATCATTGGTAAACAAATTGCCTCTTTCATCATGAACTACATTATTTGTCGATATGGCATGCCTAGCCCCATTGTCACTGACAATGGTAGACCCTTCAAAAACCAAGATGTATAAGAACTTTGTGAAAAAATCCATATCCAATACCAATTTTCCACACCCTATTACCCTCAAGGAAATGGCCAAGCAGAAACCTCAAATAAGACCATTTTGAAAATCTTGAAGAAAACTATCAATGATGTTGAACATGACTAGAATGTTCAACTCAACCCAGCCTTGTGGGCATACTATACTAGCATCCACATGCTTACAGGAGCCACATCATATGCCCTTGTGTATGGATCAGAAGCCATCTTACCCATTGAGGTTGAGTTACCCTCGCTCTGGGTATAATTGAAAGGAATCATTTCAAAGGAAGACTATCGAGTATCCAGACTACAAGAGTTGGAAATGTTAGATGAATGTCATCAGCATGTTGTTGATCATCTAAAATCTTATCAACAAAGAATTTCAAGGAGCTATAATCACAACGTAAGACCAAGAACATTTCAGGTTGGCGACTTGGTATTAAAAGAGGATCCTCGCAATCAACAAGATCACGAAAAGAAGGGAAAATTTGAACCTAACTAGCTAGGTCCTTTTGTCATTGTATCAATATATGGATCTAGAGCATATCAATTATCTACACCTGAAGGGGACCTATTTGAAGAACCTATCAACAGCATTCATCTCAAGAAGTTTATACATAACTCATCCAGTGCACAGTTTTAAAAGTAGAAAAAATCCAAAAAAAGGAAAATAGCGAAAAAAACCAAAAAAAAGGCAAAAATCGGAAAAAATCCAAAAAAGGAAAAAAGAAAAAATGGTAAAAAAGTAGAAAAAACAAAAAAAGTAAAAAAATCAAAAAAACTGAAATAAAAACAAGTAGTGAAAACATGGCATCAGGTGCTATTTGTGATAGATTGGATTTTCCATCTATTGGAACATGTGTCGGTCATCTTCTTTCTGCCATCATTATGCCTATCCATCACAAAACCTCATGTACATATCCTAGAATCACGGTCGTGTCTCACTCTAGTTGGCGATCATTGTACACTTTCACAATAAATGGTTTGTTTCTCACCAAGGGAAAAAATTTGAACTCACTGAGGGCAATCTACTTTGAGCTTAAACCAACAAACAAGCAACAATAAGACAACATAGCAAACATAACAATCACAACAGAACTCAACATTGGACATCAATCACAATTTTTAGAAAACCAGCCATCCAAATCAAACAGCAAGATTGGTAAAACAAATCTCACTGGATGATGTTCTTTTGAATCATGGTTTAATCACTTTAGCATGAATGTTCAACTATTGTATCTTGATTTTTGTTATCATTTCTCTAGAGCAACTCAAGGATGTCATGGACTAGAGAAGCTATGATGGAGTATGATATTTTTCTTTGTCTATTGTCTATGAGTTGATCATTACTACTTTGTAAATTTTTCATGGGACATGATCTACAAAGTATCATTGATGACATTCCATATTTGCATAGGAAAAGGATTAACTCTTGTCTGTTTTACGCAAGCAATACTCAGGTCATCTATGTTCAATTATACCTAGATGCTTGTATTACCTTGCAATATCAAAACTCCATGGAAGTTGTACTCAGGTCATCATGATTCAATTATACCATCGATATTTGTACTAACTTTCAACATATCAAAAGTTTAATGATGATAACAAGCACAACAAATTGGCTGATAAGATGACAACATTGCATAATTAGATTTTCATGGTTAAGATAGATTGCATCCATATTAGTTTTTGCTTTAGGTTTTCCAAGGTTGGAAAATTTTAAAATGATTTTATCTCTCTCATTAAAGGTGATGAGCCTAGTTTTTCGTCCAATTTTGGGTAGAATCTATAGTTTATTTGCTAGCAGTTGTCATGGACTTTGATGCTAAATGTTGATATTTTCATAATGTTTTCCTCAAACCATAGACATTGGGCTTACTCCTATTTTTGCAAGTTTTAATGACATTGGCATATTATGTGGATTATCTATATTTATTTTACATGTGGTTAATGAATGTTCCTTAAAGTGGTTATAGATATGCAGTTATTGTGTGTAATGAAATTGCCATGCAGATTTAATTTGAGGATGCTAAGTTCAGGAAGACACTGCCAGCTGGGCATGCACCGTAATGCCTAGCAAAATAATTGCTCAAAGGTCAAAGGAGGTCGATGGTAAAATATTCCTCATGCAAACTGAATGTAACCGCCTTGTAGTGGAATTTAATGTTGGTTGAGTAGATGTGGGTGTTACTGTTGTGCTAAATCTATGTTTGGACCTGCATGTCTGACCAGATTCCATGCACACGTAACCGTCGCCACTCCACTTTCTATGTTTTCTCTAAATGGTGTCCTCCTAGTCGTGGAGTTGACTGCCTTATTTAGTTGATAGTATAAATAAAGATTTGATGCTCCTTCTTAGTGGTTGCACGATTTGATATTGTACTTACACTCTCAAGTTTTCAAAAATACAGATACATTACTCTTTTGTACTCATGATTTACAGTGAATAATATAAAGTTATGAGTTCAAGCATCTGAGTTCTAATTAGTTTTAGAGGATACGTATCCAAGGGGGTCCACTTGGTGAGTAATTTTTCCTATTAGTTTAGTATTAATTTAATATTACTTGTTTAGTAATTAGTTAGAAATATGGCACCAACTATTCCTGCAGCCACTAGAATTTCATTCTACGACTGTTCCTGTAGCCAAAACAGACAAAGTAGTGCCCTATTTGTTGCTCAGATTTTCATTTTTGTTAAGCATTTTAGTTTGATGTAGTTGTTGATTGATTATTGGTATTTACGATATTCTCTTCTAAGCAATTTACTTTCAGTATTGTGAGTTCCTTAGTTGTAGAATGAAAATGGCTACTTCGGGTTCCTAGTGCACATATTGTGCTGACCCATTTCAAGTTCACGTCCCTAGGTTGACAAGTTAAATGCACCTTCATGATGATTGAAATGGCTATTTAGGTTAGATGTTCAATCTCTTAATCATGGTTGTAAGGGCTTAGTTATTAAATAATTGTAGGAGGCCAACATTTTTGGCACTGTTGTCAGGGATGGTGTCAAACTAGGAATTTCTTTGGATTCATTGGTAGTTTTTCTTGTTGTAGTGTTTCTGGAGGTTGTTCTTAGTAAACCCTCATTTAGGAAGTAATGACCCCCCTTATTCTTTACCAATTCTTTCTGTGAGCTGGTTGATAGTGAGTAATACTGAATGCATAGAGGAAGGAGAAGGGATGCTTATAGGAGATTCCTTCCTAAAATCCTAATCCATTCCAGCTAGTTGAATATCAAAATCTTCCAAGAGAAGAAGAAGAAGAAGAAGATCCACACCCCTTTGTTGATGCATTTCCTGATCTTACTAGCTTTGAAGCCTTCTCTAAAGACCAAAATCAGCTTGAGAACCTCTTTGCTTTGGAACTACATCAAGCAGGCATGGGTGATGCAAATAGGAACAGACCTAACCAACCAGCTTTTCCTTTCCCCATTGCCCATCAGAATGAAGTTGACAACATCAAGAACATCCGTACTTCAACACTCCCCAAGTTTTATGGACTTTTCATAGAAGATCCTGATACCTTTTTATTTGAGTTTGACATACTCTATAGGAGTTACGATTATACCACTGATGCCCATAGGCTTAAGCTATTTCCTACCACTCTAAAAGAGGATGCATTAAGATGATTCATGAGCCTAGGTAGAGATACTATGGAAACTTGGGAAGACATGAAGACAA
This sequence comes from Sequoia sempervirens, assembly GCA_007258455.2. Classification (NCBI taxonomy): domain Eukaryota; kingdom Viridiplantae; phylum Streptophyta; class Pinopsida; order Cupressales; family Cupressaceae; genus Sequoia; species Sequoia sempervirens. The sequence continues at coordinate 2,873 of VDFB02031628.1, read as the reverse complement.
AATTCCTTGTGAGAGGATCAAAATAACTAGAGAGGTGTATGAGATCTACTACGGTTTTGTGTTTTCTGCAATCACCCTTGGCCCCTCTTGCGTCATATTGTGCATCATGCACAGGAAGCCCCTCTTTTCTTGTCTGTACGGCCACATTTACTGCGGTTTTTTTATTTTCAATATGCCTTCAACCGGATCTAACCCAGCAGTTCTTGCTGGTGTTAGCGGTTCGATGGCGTTGCTCAATGGCTCCTCCTCCGAACAAATGTTCCTGAAAATTTATTCAAAAATTCTTTCACGAGGTAAGTGCTCTGATTCACCAGTTGATGTGGTTTTTCCTTTACTATATTTTGATATTTCCTTTCAATGGCTTGAGCAATTCACCCTTGTTGGGTATTTTGTTGGGATAACTCTCCCTAAAAGTGTGCTTAAAGAATGGGTTAACAAGGCTTGGGTCCCTCATGGGGTCCACCTTGATATGGTCCAAAATTTAACCTAGTGTTTCTTTTTGTTCCGCTTTGCAGAGGTCAATCATGTGCAGGCTATCTTATCCCATGGGCCCTGGTATGTCTGGTCTTCTTTGTTAGTTTTCTAGGCATGAACCTGTGATTTTGTTGTCTCAAATGACACCAAGTTGCGAGTCCCAGTCTGGATTGAATTTCCTGGTTTACCCTTGCCCTGTGTGCCTTTTTTGAATAATATAGCTTCCTCACTAGGGAAGGTTATTTGCATTGAGCTAGATAGGTTCTTTCAGGCCTGACCCCAGAAGAGGGTTTGTGTAGAAGTGGACATTTCCAAAGATTTGAAAGACTCCATTGATATCCAAATTGGAGATCTCTATCACACCCAGAGGGTCACATATTTTAATCTTCCCAACACGTGCTACAGGTGTCATTCATCATACCACAAGATTAAGGACTTCCCTTTGGCAGTGCCTCGTACACCTTCTCTACCACGAGATGTTGAAAAGCCTCATTTGATGGCTACATCTGCTACCAAACCTTATACGAAATGGACTACGGTTGTGAACCAAAAGAATAAGTCCACTAGTTCTAGGTTGGCTCCCATGACCTCTGAACCAATGAAAGATGTTTCAAACCCTTCTTTGAAGGGGAAAGAAGCTCTGGTTGGAGTTGACCATGTTCCACTATAGCCTAGGCCAAAGGCTATTCCTTAGCAAATTTTTGTCATGTTAACACAGTCGAATGTTTCTTCTCCTTTGTCAGGAGCTCAAAGGCGTTCTCAGAGCTCTTCCCCTCCCAAGGAAGAAGGGGAATATGTTCATGAAAAGAGGAGGCTTTCCTCTCCATCCATCCAGATTGGATATGTTCCACCAGAATTTTTGCAGAATCATTTCTCTTCTCAAATGAAGAGGAATCAGGTTTTGAAAACATGGAGGAGTTTCACTCATGAAGTTCCCCTCATGGAATGTTTGAGGTTTGACAGACCTCTCCCAGAAGTATTATGTCAGGGATACCTTGTGTAAGTACTCTGGTATTGAAGTGCTTTGTCTCCAAGAAGTTAAAATTTCTAGTTTTTTGCTTGTTGTGGCTTGTTGCTCTATTTGGCTAGCCAATAAAATGTTTTGTTCTACTCATGATGTTGGGCGTGGTGGAGTTTTCGCCCTTTTGTCCCTATGGTGGCATTCTTGCGTGGTCAACCACAAGTCTGATCCCACTCATCGGCTCATCTGGATCCTTCTCAACATTAATAATCATTCCTTTGGGATTATTAATGTCTATGCTTCTAATGATGTTGTGGAACGCTCTTTGCTCTAGCGTTGGATTGATGATTCTTTACCAGTTGCTACCTGGTTACTATGTGGGGATTTCAATATGGTGGAGATGGTGTCTAACAAAGATGGCACTTTGTCATTCAGATAGACTGCTGGGGAAAGGGAGGCATGGTTTTACATGCGCAATAAATTGGGGTTTTTTCATCCCAATATTGGTCGCCGCCATTCTCATTCTTTGGCACACTTGGTGTAATTATAGAGCCGGTTCTGACATAATATTTAAGCGTCTTGATCGTGCCATGATTTCGGGGCAATATTTTTTCTCTTTTGACAGCTCCTCTCTCTTAGTTAAGCCATTAGTGGATGTGACCTTGTCAGACCACTTCCCCATTTCTTTTTGCATTGAATGGGAGACTTGATAGCCTCGCATGTGTAAAAAAAAAAATTTAAACACGTTTTTACTCTACCACAAGCCTACCTTGGCCCACATTCGTAGAGCCTAGAATTTGGAGTGAAAACTAGCTCATCATACAGGCTCGATTAATTGTTGGAATGAGGCTATCATTCGCATGGCTAGATTTTTGTGCATTTATGGGTGCCAGCTGGCTATTTTTCGCCGGCGATCTTATGAGTCTACCACCGCTGACCTTTGTGTTGCTACTAAGGCTTTGGCAGCCAACCCTTTTTCTCCATCATTGCAAGTCAGTGTGGCAGAATTAAGGCACAAGAAACAAATTGCTGATAGAGTATGTTGCTAGAGGTGTGCAAATCAAAGCCCAATTACATTGGCTAAAAGTTGGTGATCGTGCCTCCAAAGAGTTCTTTTTGGCTCTGTGTACCAGACACTCATCTCCGGGCATTAAAAAAATCAAAGATGGCAGTCAGGTGATTTTTGAGCTGCTTGATATTCTCTAGGCCTTTGTGCGCCATTATGAGAAAGTCTTCAGTGCACAAGAGTTCACACCTATGCAATAGCAAGCCCTTCAAGATTGTCTTGCTATTGTGCCAAATAAGCTTTCTTCAGCTTAGAAATTTTTTTGTGACCAACTATTATCAGTTGATGATCTCAAAGAGGTTGTTTATTTCATGGCTAATGACAAAGCCCCAGGAATTGATGGGTTCCGTTGTGAATTCTACAAGGCCATGT
>VDFB02031627.1:0-16420 GCA_007258455.2 Sequoia sempervirens | reverse complement strand
TTACCCATCTTGATATTACTCTAACTCAAGCATGCTTAACCATATAGTTTCCCCCAAGATCAAACAAAATGGGGTGGCTACCCTATTTATGAAACTTTCAACAAATTTTGTGCCCTATAAATCATTCATTAGAGAACTCCTTATCTCATTCACTTTCAACAATGTGATGTTTTCTTGAGTATGTAAAATTATGTGACATTTTATCATAAACTCAATTGCATAGCTTTTGAAGCAATCTTATTGACCCATATATCATTAATGGTTCACAAAAACTAATCTTTCATGGGTATGAATGGGTTGCTTAGCACTCACTGCATCTAGGTGATCCTCCAACTTCGAGTAAACTTGCAATATAGTGTTTGAAAATTCGATAAACAAAATTTAATTTATCTTAAAAAACATACACATGTTATCACAATTTAATTTAACTCAAAAAACATACACATGTTATAAGGTAAACATAGTGATTGCATCCAAAGCTACAATGACTAACTTGACAACTTTCAGTAAATGTTAAACAATATTCAATTCCTATAAGCAAATAACAAAGAGAAAATTTCAACAACAATTGGGCAACAAAATAGACATAATCAATTTCTATTGAATTTGTAGATTTTGGATCCACAAATGCCAAGAGCACTTATTTATAATGTTTACAAAATTATTGCCCGAAAAATAAATAAAAATCTAAATACAACTTCTATCTTATGAATAGATTGGTTGTATGCAAAGCAAACTTATTACCAAATTTAATCCATTCATATTAAATCTGAATTCGGGCAATCTAATGACATTTAACAACCTAACAATAGACCTTCTAGAAGGCCATCTAAAAATAGTCTTCTTAGAATGTGTTCACCTTCTATAATCAACAACAAAATGAGAATTTGAAAATGAACAACTACAAAGCATTAGTGATACACATTTACTATTATCTAATAACAATTGCAATGTATAGACCAAAGTGGTCTACCATAGACATTTTGTATATTACTTAAAATTATATGCATTTATACGCATATCTAATTATTATTACATGCAAAGATGACTACTACTTTAAATCTTTCTTAAACAAACAACATGTTACATATGTTACCCACAGGAATCGGACGCAATGCGTCTCTTGTTTAGTTTCGTATTTTTTAAAATAAAAAGAATAAATATTAAAATAAAGGTGTTGAAGTATATAATTAATTTTATTTAATGGATGGTATGGAATTATATTTCAAAGTTAAATGAGTTAGTTTCAATTAAAAAAATAAAGTTTTACAATGAAAGAGTTTATGGTTTCACAATGATTTTGTCTTGTGTAGTTTGTCTCATGAAATTATGGGTTGTTTAATATGTAGAAAGTGTATATTATTCTTATGTTTTTTTAATTGTGTGAAGAGGGGAATTTGTAATACTCTTCATAATTTTGGAAACTATGAAATATGTATGTTTATTTCACTCCTATTTAGTTTTAAGATTTTTAAATAAAAAAGTATATATTAAAAGAAAGGTGTTAAAGTACATAATCATTTTTTTTTTAAATGGATGGATGAAATTGTATTTCAAAGTTAAATTAATAAGCTCCAACCAAAAAATAAACTAAAGTTATATAATTAAAGATTTTATGGCCCTACAAGAGAAACAATCATCAAGCTACCAGAATAACATCAAAACTAAAAATAAGACTAAGTTGTAAGGGCAACAATAGTATTAAGAGGAGGCTCCTAAGCATCAAGATTGTCCCATCCACTAAGCAACTCAGTGCCACCATCCACAGGTTCTCACCCATTATTAGTTGTAACTCCTTCTTCCTCAAGAGCCTTTTGTTATAGATTGTGTATAGACCTCTAGAGATATATACCCTAATCAAGAGGAGCCCAACTAACACACTAGGAGGATGTGGAGGATTAGTGTGGAGGTGGAGACCACCCTCATTATTAGCCAAAATGTTGAGGACGATGGATCTAACCAAAATGTTTCCTTATAGATAGAGGTGGAGGCATAGTGATGGCTCTCTAACAACTTTTTGGGCCATAATGTGAGGACTCCAAGTGATTGTGTTTCTTGTCTTGGCTAGGGGATCTGGTATTGGATGGTGAAGGTGGCACCCTAGCCAAATTATATGGGGAATTTTCCCTAGTGGCCCACCAAAGTCTAGAGATGTTGAGGCTCTAACACAATTGTATTAGTGTGAACTTATATCTACATTAGCACATTAGAAATAATCAAGGATTTGAAATGAATAGCAAAATTAGTATCCATAATAAAATTAGCAAAAAACAAACCTTTGCAAATACAAAAAAGAATCTTCAATATGAAAGCATACCACAACTACTAAAAATGAACATGAAATCTAGCCCCATCTCTTCAAATGGCATTATGCCAATTGAACAATTCATGAAATCATATATCATGTAGCAAGCACCTTGGGCATGAGCACCATACTAGAAAAACATGGATAAAAGTTTCTAGATTCCCACAAAAAGGATATCTTGGATTGGAAATGCCAAGATGAATGAAATAAATGCTAATTAGCGGGCCCTAGTATAGAAAACACATGTCCAATTGAGTAATTTTAGTCCCCATAATAGCCTTCCAAATTGCCTTAAATCTTTTGGCCCAAATGTAGGTAGGGGAATTAAGAGACAATTTTAATTCAACTTTTGAATCATGAGCAAGTGTGGTGAAATCCACTTGTACCATTTCTTTGGGTATAGTTGTGGAATGGAGTATTAACACACCCCTTACAATCATTCCACTAAAGCCTAAGAGAAAGTGCAACGAATTTTGTGCAAATGTTGAGGATGGACAACATCACTTATAGTGTGGTAGGTCAAAATATCATCCTAGCATAATTTAAACTTAATTATAGTTTGAGGCCAAGAAAGCCACATGGAGCTGGCTTTGGAGTAAATATCTTAGAGACGCTTGATTCCCATTCTAAATAATTTTAGGGAGTGGCTACACATAATGTCTCGAAAAAAGATGGTGGAAAACCACCAAGGAATGTAACCTAATGAATAATCCATTACAAAAAAAATCATCTCCATTCCATAGTAGTCACAATTTGATAGACTCCCAAGCCTTCTATATAATTTTGATTCAATAAATTTGATGGGCATCGAATCAAACCAAAAACTAAAATCTAAGGCCATTTTAAGTAGAACATTTGTAATTCAAGCCAAAGGCTATGTAATTCCTTGGAAAAAAATTCTAAGCTTTATTATCTTCATAGGCTTCGACAATCTATCTAACACAAAGAGTGCAATACTATATATATATATTGACATTAATAAGATCAAGCCCTTCCCAAACTCCTTAACACACAATAGATGTCCCAAGCTACACAATGGAAACTTTTACTACAATCCAAATTAGCCTAGAGAAAATCTTGTAGAAGTTTTTCAATCTTGCAATATGATGCCTTAGAGAGTATCCAACAAGAGAAGTAGTAAACATGAGTCATAGATAGAAATTTAGATATCTAGATTTTTCTTGCCAATGAGAGTGACTTGGTTATCCAATAAGCAATTTTTTTCAACTCTATCAATGGCGTATTGCCAAATGTTGGATTAGCAAGCGTGGAAGGCAAAAGGGATTCACAAAAATTAAAAAGTTTCTACATGATAAATGGATTTCCATCCAAAGTATGAAGTCAAGTTGGGTATTAGGAAAATGATTACCTATAGAATTGCATATTATTCCATTGGATGCTAAATCCATATTATTGGCAAAAAAGATCAAGGCATTTGAAAGCTTGGCAAACATTATCCTCTTTAATGATCACTAGGAAAGTCATCTACAAAGTGTTCATTAGCTATTGGAAGGAATTTTCAAGAAGCGAAATTCCTTTGACCTAGATTGCTATGAAATAGTATTTTCAAGAGATAGTTAAACCCTTCAAAAACAAGCACATAAAGTGAAGGTGAAAGTGGTCAACTTTCTCTTATAGAAGGGAAAAGGTTAAAGGGATCAAATTCAATAATGTTATTGGTAAGACATGTAAAATCATTAGCACAAAGTATTTAAATTAACTGAATGAAAGTAGGGTCAAACCCTAGAGTATGAAGAATGGTAAGAATAAAATTTCATTTGATCCTATCATAGGCCTTTTAAAAGTCAATTTTGATGAAATCATGCCTACTGAGTGGGCCTATGTGTCATTATATACCCTCCCAAATGGCTATAACATTGTTAAGGATGTATCTACTTTGAATAAATCTAGTCTATTTGAGACAAACAACCATTGTGAAGAGATGTTAAATGTATAAGGCTAACTTTTTGGTGATTATTTCATAGGAGACATTCAAAAGGGTAATGGAACTCTAATTACATATCGACTTTGGATCCCCAATGTCAGATATGAACTTGGTATTTCCTTAGTTAATTATAGGGCTTAAAGAAATAGTATAAAACGCTTCAAGATAAACATGTAACAAATCATAGCCAACATCATGTCCTATAGTATTTTGTAAAATTCATAGGGAAAAACATTCTTCCCAAATGCTTTGTTATTAGATATTACAAACACAACTACGTAGAGCTACTCTTGAGAAATGATTTTGTCATTAACATCCACTTGTTCTTTAGAGAGCCTACTTATAATAACAACCAATTAGGGTTGAAGAGCCTCATTCTTTTTTGGAGAAGGGGCTTAAGCCTATAAAATGCTAGTATAACTAAACAAATGCATGGAGGACATCAAGAATAGTTGAAAGGTACTAACCACCCTCCTTGATGTATTTGACTTTTTGAGGACTTTTTGGGTTGTAGGGCTTAGAAAAATTATTTTGAGACATGATCATCTTCTAACCAATGAATTTCAACTTTGATTTGAGCTCCATTGTTTGTTAGGTGTAATGAGCTACCCATATTAACAAAATAATTAAAGAAAAAAATAAAATTTAATAACACAATAATGCCATAACTTTTTTTTGAAGATCTCTTTTTTCAAAACATAAATCAATTAAATATATTAGTTATCATTTCAAAAAAAGATGTCATCATTAAATAGATTCACATGATACATGTTTACAAATAAAATGCAATCTGTATTACGACTATTGTCTACCAATCTACCAAGGTACATCAATATACATATTCTAGGTTTTATTACAAATGAAGTAACCATTAGTTATAGATTAAATTGGTCATAGTCATCTCATCCAAGTACAATAAATCATGGTTATTTGGGACATGACAAGAAATTTGGAAAACACGTGTTCATTTGAAGGCTTTACTTCAAATATAGGTGCCTTTAATAAAATGAAGTAGACCTTCATCTAAAGATATTTTTAACTTTTGTATTGCTAAAAAGGAATCTTTGTTTGAAGGTCACCTTCAAAGAAAGGAATTTTATTATTAGTTTTTATTTAAAATATAATATCAAAAATTGTCTTTTTTGAATCATATACCTTTATTTAAAGAACACTAAGCTTTAACATTTTTTATAACGACACTGAATTTTCAACCCACAACCAAGTAAATGGCAACTGGATGAACCCAAATTGAGGCTAGAAAATGAGTATAGGAGTGAAGGTAGACAAAATTACAATAACAAAGGATAGGTCTATAAGACTTAGACCAAACTTCCAAATATAATGGGTATTAGGACTAGACCATATGACACAACAAACTTTGCAACATCAATTCTTTGTGTGTGGTTGCTAGATCAACATTACTATTTGATTCTAATAATTTTATATTATTTATCATCCATAATATCATATCAACTAGGTCAACATCAAGGATCAAAATTGACATTATATTCAAAATAGCTAAACATCTCCTATAATTATCTAGTCATTCATTCTTTTCTCATTAAATATTTATATTTAAATTAATGTCATTTTAGGTCGATCCCACAATAGTGTGTACCATTTTTATCCAAATTGAGACATTAAAATCAAATTTTCTAATAAATTTTTTACTTTCTATCACCCATAGCAACTAAACTATTAAGAATTTGAAGATAATTGAACTATTGATTTTTTAAGATTTCAAGTGTAAACTCTAAATAATTTATTTAATTTTAAAAATTAATAACTTATATTTTATTGTTAATATTATATTTAAAAGGTGACTTTTATTACATAACACACCATTTTTTAACAAAAAGGATAAAATTATAAATTCTTAAATATAGATTAGTGACGTTGATAGCTAATGTGCGCATACTCTTTTGTATTTTTTTGTTATATGTTGGTTTATTATTTATATTTAATGTGATATTAATTATAATTTAGACATAGTATTATTCCATATGTAACTATCAAAATGGGTGCATCAAAATAGAGATAATTCATGTAACTCCTTTAGCAATCCTATTTCCACCAATCCTTTTCCTACCACCTCCATCCCTACTACCAACTTTCATCCAAACATTTGTATACCTCTTGATTAGGTCCAACAATATCATCCATCACAAAAAGTGAATGATCGCCATGAAAAAAAAGATAAATTTTTTACACCAAATAAAAGGAAAATGCAAAATCTAAATCAAACACAAAATAAAAATGAATAATAGAGGTATCATGAAACTAAGAATCAAGAAAAAGAAAAAAAAAATTATGGATCCCAAGGAAAAGTGACCACCTAGTGCTCGTGCTTTAAGCCTAGAGCCTTTACAAGTACCCTAGTGCTTTTGTATTTCCCTTTCCACAAGTCCTCCCATTAATGCATATTCCTTCCCACTACTATAAACCATAAATACATCCTTCTCCAAAGTGTAATATCTATTTTGTGGCATACTCTTTGGAGCTCACATCCTAAAGTGATTCAACCACCTCGCATTCCTCCCATAGTCTCTATCCATGTCCAAAACATCTACTTACCATGACACTCTCTATAATTAAATTTCCTCCAAGCATATATCCTCACTATGATGTCTCACCCCATCCTCCCATCCCCCATGTAATCAATATTTTCATTGTTGTATCCTTCTCTCTTGCCTTGGTTCTCCCTTGTCATCAACTCCAACCATCTGTATCCAACTTCTCCATCTATTCATCCTCCATCTCCTATCAAAGTGGTACTCCCATTATTCCAACCTTGCCTCTATCATAAAAGCACACCATCCCATAAACTTAGTCTAAAATATCCCCCCACCTAATTCTAATTCCCAAATACATTTTTCTCCCATCGACTAATCCTAAATGGCCCCTCAACCTAACCCTAATTCTTGAATGCACTTCCATCCTATAAACCTATCCTAAATGACCACTCAATTCATCCCTATCATCCCCTATACAACCATAATCCCTCTATAAATCCATCTCACTTTCATCCCATCCTAACTCCCAATCCCTCAAACATTAAATACAACCTCCATCCTTGTCTCATGACTTGGTTTTCCCTTCTCACTAGTTCTAGAATCAAGACAAAAGACACACGAATTCATACATAGGAGTAATTAAAAATTTAATAATGATCCCTGTAACAATTCATCTATGTACAAGCACTCCAAATCCAAACAAGTGTCATCTAACATCCAGTTGGTGCAAATAAGGTTTTCTATCTAACTAGTTCACCCCGTAGGCCATATTCATATATTTAGTTTACTTAGGTCCTAGGAATCTTTCTAGAAGTTTTATTTGTAATAAGATATTATCTTTACTTTTATCATTTACTTTATGTCCTAGGTCATTTAATATTTATTATCTCATTACATTAAGCCACTTGTCATGATCTTGTCTAATCATATCTCTCACTATATGCCTATATAAGAAAGGCTTCTATTGCATATTAATTATCTTGTGTATATTATATTCATATTATATTATTTCTTGGTGGAATAACATTTTTTTTCTTCTTTCATTTGTGTCTGGAATGTTATTTGGTGTTGCATAATGAAGATCTTGGTTGGTCACTTCAACATGGTATCAAAGCACCAGATCTGCAAACCCCTTCTCAAAATTGAGGGCAATTTGGGCTAAAAAACCTTACTATTGAGTTCAAAAGGCCCAAAACCCCTATTTTCACATAAAATACTTCATGTTTTAGTGACAAAAAAGTAGGCTTTTTTGGTACAGTTTACAAAATCTTGGTAGGAAAATTCCCTGCAATCATACAAAATTCATACGTCAATATGGATCTGTACCATATGGGTCTGTCACTGTCCTCTACTAGCATCAGCAAAAAAATTAGAGGCATATTTCAAGGTGTATTTTTCTATCTATGCAATGCTTGCATCATGCTCACATCAACAAGGTACAAAATTCACATTTTTTATTTAAAAAATGAGAGATATCTAGGTACAAAATGTAAGCACTCAATCATTGTGAAACCATACGTGCAACTAGGTGACCCTTTTTTTTTTTTTAAATTGTGCATTTAGTCCAATGCAGGACCTAGGGCTAGACACCCAAGTGTTTATTTTGGCCTTGTAATGCCCTAAATAGGGCCTGTTTTCATTTTTCCATAAATTTTTGTTAGGGTGTTGGGTTTTTGTGAACAAGATATTGATAAAATCTAATTCTATGCACTTTCCAATAATGCAAGATTTTTTCTCAAAATTTTCTATTCGTGCATATTATTTCTAGTTAAAGTCAAATGTGCTTTTTTAACTTTTGAGCTCATAATTTTTGGGTAGTCCCTCTATTTTTCTCAATTCTTACGGTGATGGAAAGCTTTCGGTGGTCTTCAAAGAAACCCATGCTCATTTTCCATATTTTTCCTTAGGTATATTTTATTCATTTTTTGTATTTTGAGACTCTAGTTGATTACTTGGATGTTTTGGCACCTAGGAACATTTTATTTGCATGAGATTGCTTCATTTGGGTTGATTTATAAATTTTTCCAACATTTTGTATTTTTTGAACATTTTGAGCATCTTTTAAATGCACTTTTCTATTTATATATGCACTGAAATAAAGTGCCACTGTTATACACGCTCTTTGGAGATTGCGTATATCATGTTGTGTCATATTTTTTGCTCGTATTATATTATAAATTTCTATGGGGGTTATGTGGTTCCTTAGTTATTCATCATCACACCTTTTACAAGTGACTATCCCTCTATGACAACAATGGATCTTAGTGATTCTTGCATGAATGTGTGTGTGTGCCTTGGTTTACACACCCTTTTTTAGTTGTAGGTACTTTCTTGTGTACTTTCAAATGTTTTTTCTTCTCCTTCATGCACTACATTATGACATATAGTTTTATTTGACCTATCATGTGTCTCCCTTGTCAACATTATGGGGTTATAATATTGTTCATGTTAATTCTTCATTGGTTTCACTTTGAAGTTATCTATGTATCTAATATTTGTTCCTATGTACAAGGCAGATACAAAGACCAATTACCCATGCATTTTGACGATATGAAAATTTACCATATAGGAACTCTTGCATTCATATTTTAAGGAGGCAACCTTTCATCCTTATTTGATCAATATTCTTTAGACTATCGACACCTATATTTTCAACTAAAAGTTTACTTTTGCATTGGTCGAATAGTGTCATTGAGGACACTCGTGCAAATTCATGTGCTATATGTATCTTCAAATATTAGATGTTGTCCTTGTTTTCCATTTGATCATTATCTAAGTAATGTCATTGGTGTGGTGTGAATAAGGTGTTCTACCTAACTAGTTCACGTAGGAGGTCCTAAGAATCTTTCTAGAAGTCTTATTTTTCATAAAATCTTCTTATCTTTTATCATTTACTTCTTGTGTCCTAGGTCATTTGATATTTTCTATCTCATAGCATTACGACACTTGTCATGATCTTTTCTAATCCTATTCCTCACCTTGCCTATATAAGCAAGGCTTCTCTTGCATCTTAATCATCTTGTGAATATTATATTCATATTGTATTCTTGATTGGTGGAATAACATATTTTATTTTTACTTTTCTCTTATGTGTGTGGAAGGTTATCTGGTGTTGCTAATTGAAGATCCTGGTTGTTCACTTCAAAACATCTCACTCTTGGGCATCCAAAGAATCCATAAGATTTATTCATTGTCTTGTTAGAATTTATGTTTATTAATAAACCAATCATTTCATTGTTATTAGTGTATAGCATTCCCAATCTGTATTGTTTTCTCATCACTAACAATATTAACCTCACATTTTTCTTATCATAAATAATTATATCATCATCATTATTAAATTAATTTACAAATATTATCTTGAATAGGAGCACAATCTAACCCCATCTTATATTTTTATCCTTGCACCCTCCCTAATCTATTGTTCATCAACCATCTTGGCTTGAATGTTGCACAAGTTATTAAACCATGTGTTTTCTAAGTTTTTTTATTCTGGGAAGTATAAGCTAATGGGTCCACTTTTATGGAAGAGTCAATTTTGAAAGAATACTAATAGGAATGAGTACCTAATTCATAAATAATGGGTATCCATTTAAGAATGGGGTTCCAAACCTAAAAAAAAAACTCATTATCTACGAGTACCCATTATTCTTCAAAATTTTATGACTAAATGAATGCTTGTTATAAATGCATATCCATTTCAAAATGGGTATGCATTTTGTAAAGTTGTTTTTTAAAGCTCCTATGAGCTCATTTCCCCCTACATTCACATAGTGATAGCAACTTGCAAGGGAACTTAAGAATGGGTACCCATATCTGCAAATCCCACCTAGTTGCTATTTTACCTCTACCATCCAAAAAAGTGTTTCCTTCATCTCCACGCAAGTATCATACAAAAACTTATGTCTTTTATTCAATTTGTAGGGTATTTGGGTTTTTTGATTGATTATAACATAATGTTCATGAGTTCTTTGAGGCATTAAAATATGAATTTAGGTATTAGTAGATGCTTGAAACCAAATAGGTTTTTTTCCCCAAAAAGATCTAACCAATTACACCTAATATTATTGATACCTCCAGTCTTAATGATAGCATGAATGAATAGGGTGATAATATTTTGTGAAGATTGTAAAGAAATACTAAACTTTATTGAATATAATGAGATACATATCTATAAGGGTAGCCAATGTTTTGCTAATGAAAATAATGAATATGATGAGTTTTTCATCATACATCTATATGAAAGGCTCCTTAAATCATCCTAATTGAAAATTGGGTATTCATGAAGGTGGAGAAAACTAGGACATTTAGTTTGAAGAGAAAAATCCTTATAACCCCTAAAAAAAATTAGTGCATACCACACTACCCCTATTATGCATCCAAAAGTAATTTTCCATCCATAAACAAACCCTAAATTTAAAATTTCTAAAAAAGGTATATCCATTGATCTAATATACCTTGCATTACATGACCATTATAGAACTTATCATACTACTCAACATACCTGTAGAGTATGAAAAGTGAACCACTACAAAGGATAATCAAATGCTTTGAAGACTCAAGTTTTAAACCTCCACTCAGCTAAGCCTTTACGTAACTATGACCTTCAAGTTTACCCATTAATTAACTTAATGTGTGTTTTGGTAGAGCACAAAAGTTATCTAAAATCTTTAGGCCTTATAAATTGAAAGTATAGAGCACAATTTTTTCTTGAGTAGCTTGACAAGCTCTATGTCTTGGACTAACTCGTGTCTATCAGACAACAGTGTGCCACACTAGTGTCCTCTATGAACAAATAACATAAGTTTCCATAGAGAAACAAAAACTATTTCATACAATGTTCTAGATGTAGAAGATTATGAAACACGACTGCTCAACAAATATGGAATAATTGGAATGAAAATGCTAAATGAAATTAAATATTTTAAGTAACAAAGGATATTTTAGAATATCACTAAAGAAATCTAGCAAGATCAAATTCTCCCTCCAAATAGCTCCTTCACCTGCACCTAAACACATAAGACCAAAGAAAGGGGTTGGGTGGTTGTATAGGAGTTTCCCTCAGTCAAACCCACATTTTGGTATTCCCACCTCCATAGATAACCTTAGACAAGATGATAGAAATAAACATAAAACAGTGGAAAGAAGGATATGTAACGAAATAAAAATAATATGCTCAATAGAAAATTTCAAAGAGTTACCATCCCCAATCACAAAAGAAAAGTAGCTTGCTGGTGCAATGAAGAAGTAGTAAGAATCCTCAAGATAAAAGTGACCTCTTCAAATGATAATAATAGAGCTTTACAAGATGTCAATGTGATCATAGCAATGGTGGAATGATGGAGTTTTAGAAATTGGGAATGAGAAAGAGAACTAGAGAGTGTTGTAGAATGCTAGAAAATTGTGTATGAACTTCAAATGGGAGGTAAAGAAGAAGGTTTTGGTTCCAAATAGCATGTCTGAATGATTCTCAATGAAAGTGTACAAGTTGGTAGAGGCGTTACACTACTAAAAGACAACAAATATAATTTATCCCAACAACTAACATAATCATAATTTTTTGCGAGATTATGGTGCAAAATGCAAACATCTATGCAACAAACACCTGTCTGGGTGAAAATCACACTTAACAATTGAGGAAATAGGCATCCAACATGTTGAAGGATGGTTTGGTCTAAAATTAAGATTAAAGTGCATAATTAAATCTTAATTGTAACTAAAGGGGAAGGTGTATGTAATGTGAAATTGCATATGATGCAATTTATGGCATTACATTTTCCCCGACTTTAGTGAACATATATGTTCAAGGAAAAATGTGAGCTAAAGTGAAAAGAGGAGAGTATTTTACCCAAGATGTGTAGGGGAGCAGAGTCTTCTATCTACAAAAAGTTACTCCTAGTGAAGAGACTTGAGTTGATCCTGCATAAAATGGTTAAGTTGCATCACCATAAACATGTTACTTGTAGATTTACATGATAGGTGAAAAAAAAATATTAGACATCAAAAATTATATAGACAAGACGGTGCCAATATGTATCATGGGTAGCAAGTTGTGTTATGCTAGGGACCATACAACAATCCAATTGGCATGTGACTAAGTTACAAATTGCATTGTAAGAAAACCATAGAAAAGAACATAGAAATTCATAAATATAAAGTCTAGTGGGTTGCCTCCACACTAGATGACAAATAATACGGCTAGATGTAGGAATATTTTTAAAAAAGAGTCATAAGATAAGAGATCTATAATATGAATATGATATTATATGCTAGCTCCTCCTTAGAATGGCTTGTGCTACACAAAAGAGCACAACTTATTATAAGGAGAAGAAAGATATTGTGTCATGAAAACATAACAAGATATATTTGTGGAATACTTCCTGGTAATAGATTGCACATGGAACCCACAACATCAATAAGAAAAAATGTATAAGAGAGACAAGGAGATCCTAGTATTTGTTGTCAGTACATGATTCATCTCAATAATAGTTGTATATAAATATGCATGAATCGTCATCATATCCTTAAATATTTTAGATCGTGAAGGAGCACATAAAGACAAAATAAAAATAAAAAGTTGGGTCAACATGGAAGAAGGCCTAAATGCCCCTAACACTTTGCATCATCCCCTAATATCGAAAATGAAAGTACGAAAAAATGAAGAATGATGATACAAATAGAGGAAATATATGACAAATTATCTCCCTTATATCCAAGTACCTATGAGGGTATCTTGGGTCCTCCAATAGAGACCACAAACATATGCAAGCAAGTGTGGGGGAACACAAACAAGCATGCAAACTCTAATCTAAAGACATGAAGGGTACTACTCTAGTCGATCATTCCCATCATGTCATCCTCCTCTCAATCTTGATCATAGGGGAAAGGATACTAAGCTTGCACAGGAACAATGGAGAAGGTAGTACAAAGAATCTTGCCTACAACAAGAGCTAGGGATGATGCTACTTCAGTATTCCCATCTACCAATTCTTGTGATTTGAGTGTCAACGATCTTGTACAAGGAGTTGATAGAGCTGATATATCCTCTAGAGAGTCGAACATACTCTTCTTTGAAGAGGAGTGTGGTGACTCAATTATAGGTTGTGGAAGAACAAGAGCCTTAGTTCCAACCTTTAGAAAAGGGGCAGTGACAAACTTTGATGAAGGAGGAACCTCCTCAATGACAAGAAAAAAAGAAGAATGGGAGTCAAAGGAGAAAGCTTCTTATGTCAGATCTCAAGGAAATTTGTAGTGACATCTTCACATCAACCATGATAGATTGATGGACTTTAGGAAGGCTAGAATGTTGCGAGGTAGGAGGAGTAGATAATGCCACACTAGACACAACCTTTGTATGAAGCATGTCTACAGGTGCTACACAAATAGATGAATATCAAGTAGAGAAGTGATGAGGTGGTTCCAAAGAGGGAGGAATGAATACCTATACCCTTTTTGGGTGACGTTCATCCACATATCCCAGAGGAGCTAGAAGAAAGACAAAAAAGGAGAAAAAATAAAAGAAGTAGAAACTGGAACAAGAATAGAAGAAAAAGACTTGGGAACTAAAACAGAGAACTCATCTTTAGTTTTCTATGCAACATTACATTCCCTTACCATCGCATGTCGATGACACTTATGCTCACACATGCTAGTTCAGATAAAGGTGGGGACCAAGAACATAATAATAAGAAGACTTGAGGCATCTTATTCAATTGGTGGAGTCATCTTTACAACCATTTTTGATATAAGTGTTGATGAGTGTGTTTGCACTGCACAATATAGATAAAACACAAGTGTTCTATCTCTCTTGAAAGGTAACTGTCTATGGAAAATCTTCAAAAAATGACCCCAAGGTTCTGGATGTCAAGTCTTCATGGTGCAAAAATAGCTTAGTAGTTGATGTGATTTGCTAGTATCACAAGGGGCATTTATGGTTTACAAAGGTTGGAAGCCTATAAGACTTTAAAAGGGTTTACAAAGTTTGGAAACTAGTTAAAACTCTAGTTGGATTTTTAATGCAACAATTTGAAAACAACCTTTGGTCATTAAATATAACAACTTGAGTGATGCTTTAGTCTTAAACTAACTCATATTTATAAAGAATTTGCAAAAGATAGAGGGTTTGAGAGAAGTCCTAAGTATGAAAACCTATAAACGACAACAACAATGGTGGATGCTTTGAGGAGATTAAATAGCTTAGTTCCCGCGATAGTTTCATAATGGTGTAAATTTTGTGCGAAGGGAATTTATGCCTGCCACAACTCGTAAATCATTTGCTTTGAACATTATCCGAAACACATCATCATCAGGAAGTTTAGCAGGGGCCGGCTTAACCAGCACACTCTAAGCGTTGAATGCTTAGGTGGTCGGACCCATGTGGGGCCCTCTTAACCCGACTAGCTGTAACTTGAACCTTTTCAAATCTCCATTGCTGTAGCATTCTGTTCCCATTCCTGTTCGCGTAATTATTTGCATTTTCCGTTTCCACCGTTTCAACTTGAGGGAAGGATGCAGTGACAGAACTCAAACCTGCAATGTATTCAAAATTTAGCCATTTCGCATTCCCTATTTTGTATTCCTTAATTTTTTATGGCCCATTTCCTGTATTCCATAATGCCCTGGCATCACAAATTTGCTTGGTCATTGGATTGGGGGTTTTACTTTTAATCCCACATTCGTTTCATTGCATAGATTGGGGTGAGTGGAGCTTTTATATTAAGAAGAGCAGGTTCATTTTCTATGTAGTAAAAACTAGAAATGCTTTTTACTTAACTCATATCCGTATGTCTTAAGTAATAATATATTTATGAATTTTTTATCTTAAAATTACAATTCTTTGATTATAAAAAAAAAAATTACAACTATCTAATTGTATTTGTATTTTTAATGAATATTATTTATATTTGATGTTTTAATAATTATAAAATATATATTTAATAATATTATTATATTTAATTATTTATTATATTGAAAAAAAATTATTTATTATGTTTTATTTAAAATATATATGTGAAGTTTATTAAAGGTTAGAATTAATAAGAGGATTGATATTAAAATTAAATAAATTAAACGTGTTATTTATCTCAAAATTCAATGATATAAATATGCTATTGGAGATAGATGTTAATTATTTGAAGTGTTCGAGGTTTCAAACTTGGTTCTATAAATACTTTAAAATATGCAAAGTAAATGTTCTTTGCTTTGGTTTAGATATGTGTTTACAAAATAGAACTAGTGTACAAACTTAAACTTATAGTTGCAAGAATCAACTAGCAAAATATTAATTCTTTGAATTCACTTACTTTTATTTTCCAACATTGACAACTCAATATGGATTGAAAATGTTTAGACACACCATT
Source organism: Sequoia sempervirens (assembly GCA_007258455.2). NCBI lineage: Eukaryota > Viridiplantae > Streptophyta > Pinopsida > Cupressales > Cupressaceae > Sequoia > Sequoia sempervirens. The sequence goes on along the minus strand of VDFB02031627.1, from coordinate 298 downwards.
ACAAAATCTACTAAATAGTGACGCTTGTGTTATCTTCATTTAAATCTCTAGATGATCAATAAATGTCTCATTTTTTTTTAGTTCATATCCATCTCTAACAAATTGAACTAATGTGCAAATATAAACTTCTACCTATAAGAAGCAACTAGCAAAATATTGATTCTTAGAATTTGATTGCTATGATACTCTAAATAGTGTTTAGTAATTTTTTTAGGGAATGTGCTAAATTGTGAGGGTTATGCTCTTCTCAATTAGATCCCTAATCAAACCACTTCCATGACTTTGGAATAATGATTAA
>VDFB02031626.1:0-23410 GCA_007258455.2 Sequoia sempervirens | reverse complement strand
AAGTTTTTCGTAGTCTATGAAAATGAGTAAAAAACTAAATTGTATGAGTTTATTTTTGTAACATTTTACATCACAGAATATATCAAGATAAAATGGTGATGGATCACAATATTTGATCTAAAGTGTTAATGAAAATAAACTTGCATAATTAAATTAACAGACATTTTTTACCCAATTCACATCTATTCATCAGCAATAGCATAAACAACTTACTTGATAAATGGGGCATGTTCGCTCATAGTTATGAACATGGCCAAAAAAGGCAAGGTCCACCTTATACTTCTGCCATAACTTTTGGAGACTCTCTCTTCCCATAGGCTCTTCAAACGATCCTTCCTCTGCATACGCAGATCCGGAGGAGTAGCCCAAAACACGGTGTGCGATGAATATAAGCCACGGTTGTTTATGCCTATCAGCAGATGCAAGGCATTCCTCAATAAACTTATATTGTTCAGTTCCCTCTCGCCAATCCAACTCCGAATTTGCAATGCAGAAATGGAACATGCCATAGTCTGCAGAATACCTGAACATTCATTTTCACAAATATTTATTATTATTAGTGTACTTAGTTGCATAATTGGAACCGTACATAGGAACACCATAATACTTCTAATTAAACTTCTTAGCTTTTACTACTTCCAATGAAGAGTTGAAATACAAATTTTGTCTACATAAGGAGTAGGTTATCTAGGTTATTTAGTAACTTCAAGCTTTAGTTGATATATAAATCACACTTTCACATGTTGAATGAGCGATTCAAGGACCAAACTCCATGGATGATTGAAATGCTGCCATTATAAGTTCAGTTATAAATAGAATTCAGTTGTTTATGCTAATTTTTATGCATCTACAATACTAAGAGAAACTATAATGAACCAGATTGCACAAGTTTCTCTGTGATTGAATGAGATTAAGGTTCATTAAATGAGAATATATTCTAAAACATGGTGTCATCCTGGGCTAAAACATTTTACAAGCTCAACTACTACGCAATGAAAGATGAATCTTGGTTTAAACAGCAATAAACGTGAACCATTAAATGAAGACATTCAAAAGAAAATAACTTCCCAAAGATTTATCACTACAGATCCACTTTACATCTTTCTAATCACAATATGACCAGTAACGTACCAAAATTTTGCCCTATTTTCTGCTGGTACATAAAACATAGTCTCAGCTGGTACGCCACATTCTCCACCCGAATCCAGATTCTTATAGAAGGAACCTGTATTTGGCCAATCCTGTTCATGATTCCCACTGAAAAAGAGACAACAACTCAAGATATTGTGAACTCTATTATCGCATATGTTTCTATGGTCCCATAAGCATGCACAATTATGTATGCGATTAGAGAGGAAAAAACAATTAGATTGAAATCGATGTTGAAAGAAACCTTCTCACAAACCTGGCTACCATGTAAGGAACCTTTGAAGCAATGGGTTCTATTTGAGATGTAAATTGATCCCACTGAGAAAGGTATCCATTTGCATAAACCAAGTCCCCAATATGAAATACTATGTCAATGTTCCCCAAGTCCTCAATTAATCGTTTAGTAGTGTTAAGTGACCCAGGCTGGTAGTTGTTATACTCATTAGACCCATCAAGTTCTGCCTGTAAAAAAGTGAATCACCTCATAGATACATCTAGAAAGCTTCAGCAATCAATTTTCAAACTTAATGGACTCATATTGACTCCTAAAATTTTTTTAGTGAATTAATTTTAGCCACAAAAGAAAGATTACTGATAGACGTTAATATTTTATCCTTTCTGACATTAAACCAGATATAACTGCTGCGAAAGTAATTACGGAGAGGCAAGAACCCTAGGAATCATTAGCCTAATTTTTAAAAAAAATATAAACTAAGTGGTATTTTCTCCAACTTTTGGATTTAAGTTATACATTCTAAATCGTGCAGAGAAGCTTTGCCATTTTCCTATAATTTCTTTTATGATCTACAAATCAAGGTAAACTTCCATGTGTGTGAGTATATCTTTCTGTTTATCTTCTGGAATCTGTAGACAGATGGAATATTATTAAAAGCTGAAGCTGCACTTGCAATTAAAAGTACAGGGGCAATGCAGAACAAAAGCAATGGAACTTACCTTTCCCATGTCACCGAAAATAATTACATGTTGTACAGAATCTTGCCCAGGATATGGAGATGACATAAATGAATTCAACTTCCCCCAAACATATGAGCCATTGAATAGCCTGTGACCAACTTTGTAGTAATATCTGTATCATTAATAGCCAAATCAAAAGAGGAAATACGAATAAATCAAGTTGTGACAAAACATATCAAACGTCCTTGACATGAGAAATCTACATCTACTCTCCTAAACTTGCAAGTGAGAAGCTGCACTGCAATATAAAGAACATCCGAAAAAAAGTATGAAAGGGTAAACATAACTCCAAAAATCATTTTTGGAAAATATTTAAAAATTAAAACAGAAAAAATAATGATCAGATAGTGTACAAGACTGACTTAGTGGTTGGCCATAAATCTTTTAGAAAGCTAGTGTGTATAAAACCAGGGTCCCGCCAGCCAACAGTGCGAGCAGGTGGACCTGTAAACAAATAACACGTCTATGTAAAATGGAATAAGGTTATTTAAATCTATGAAAATTATATCCGTATTCATTTACCCCCTTAACAACATTGCAACCAATAAAAACATGAGAGAAACACAAAATGGATGCATATCACAATCCAATGCAGTTCAAACAATGATATTCAACTTAAAAGTGGTCATTCTTCTCCTTCATGTACACAAAGCCTGATTCTCTGGAATAAGATACATGAGAAAAAGAGAAATAGTTTTCTTTAGATTTTCCTTTTATTGAAAAAATTTATCTGCTATTGTTAGATGGGGAAAATTCCAACCGACAAAGGAAGATTACTCAAAAGATTCTTATTGCTTGTCTCTATGACCTCAGGTGAGGACCAAGCAAACCAAAAGGGAAATGATTCATTTCATAGGGCATCCAACTAATATGGTGAGGTTTCTAGGATCAAAAAGGATCATTAGCATGGTCAGCATTGAATGATAATCTTAGTTTTTGACCTTTAGCTCCTCGTTTCTATCAGTGCATTTTCACTTTAATTTACATCAGTTGTTTCCACCAAAAACAAAAGCCTAGTTCACCATTTCCCCCTTGAAATCCGTTAGAATTCGCACTAATTACTTCATAGTTTGGCAAGGAGGTGCTCCTCATCCCTATGAGGGAAACAAATTTGAAGAAGGATGCCTTGTTAGGGGCTGGCACAACCAAAGAGGCTTCTATGTTGAACTCCACACGAATCAACTCCAGTCCCTATCTCTCTAGTGGAACTTTTTTCAATATTTTCCCGCTTTACCATTGCTTTTCTATGACCTGTCTTGAATCAATCCACCATTGTTGAGACAATAGTAAAAATCTTTCCAATAATAAAAAATTTAAGTACAAATATCCCAAACGCTCAAGGGCGAAATGACACACATGATGTCAGTGATATATGATATGACTGACACCACATTAAACCATCAGCATTTTAATTAGGAAAAAATATGCAATAAGTAGACTTTCAAGATGATATCCCAAGTGAAAAATAATATCATTCTAGTGAAAATCACTTTATATTATAATTGCAATCTGAAGCTTATAAAGGCCAAGGTAGGAGTGCACCACTCAAATAAGAAAATAGACAACCCCATGGAGGGGACCAAGAAAACAAGGCTAAAATTATTTGTACTTAGAATGGTAAAATTGAATGATATCTTTGTGAGTGAACTCTTCAAAGTCCTTGAATTTATCACTAATGGTCATGTTACTTAGTAAAGCCATTATTCTAGAGGTTTTTTTATCCAACTATCCCATTGGCTAAACTATCAGCATCCTTATTTTTTAAATTGTATAGTACCAAAAAGAAATGTAACTGCGTCTATCTTTGCATGTATTTTACTTAAATAATTTGGCTTGAAAGTAGAAAACACTTAATTAAAAATTATAAAAACGATTAGCAATTATTGAGTTATTGATCTGTAATTCTGAGCTTACGAAACTCAACCTCCAAGTAACTATCTTCTAGAGAGATTGGCAGTGGACTTATAGGAAGTATTATAGTACAAAACTTTATCGCTTGCTGCACAAGGAGTTTGAGTTAGCTCCCATGCTGAATCGAAGATGGGGTGCGCCCTTAGTGCAGATTCTAGATGGATCTGCAGGTTTTGTATGGAAATTTAGAGTAGCCTTCAACTGAAGGCCTTTTCACGGATGAGGATATATTAGGGATTTTCGTCTACATGTAGATTAGCCAAATTGTAGCTCTTGCAACATCATAGAGACATTTAGACATATCTTTTGGGATTGCAGGTTAGCCTAACATATTTGGCAGCTGATTCAGTCCACATGTTCACGGATCTTTGTTAGGCCTTTGCTGGAAAAAAATTCTCTTAGGTGACTTGGCTGTACTTTCCATTCTCATCTTTTAGGCATCTGGCAGTGTATTAGGATGGTTTGCTTCTTCTGTATGTGGAAAGCTATATATGATTCTGTGTTAAATAGCTCTTTAGTTTCTGTAAATTTTGTCTTACAAATGATTTTCAAGGAAATTGCCTGATCTATTAGAGCTAAGTTTGCTCTAATTTATATGGATATTTCCTAGTTTAATATTTGACAGAAATAAGATGTCACTGGATTAATTGCTGGATGACCTGAGCTTCATTCTATTTTACCCATTTATATTAATTTAATTCATGTATTTAAAAACAAAATAAATCATTGAGTTGGTGAACAAAAAATTATTGGTCAATCATAGAGTTAATCAATTGCCATGATTGATGAACCATGTAAGGCCTAGTCACCAGCTGACTTGAAATGCATAAGGGAATCACCAGAATACTCAAGCATTTGAATCATGTAGAAATCAATAGTTAACAAATCATTATATCATTCAATGACTGATTATGTCAGTAAGTGGCTGCTTTCAATTCTAGTTATTGTTCTTTGAAGAGGCAAAATTAGCAAAGACGGGAAGATTTCTGACCAAGATTAAAAGGATATCCATCTTTGTACATCTATGTACCCTCTTGACTTTGTGGAAACATGGTTAATGTAAACTTCTTTGACCTTGCTTCTATGTAGTCCGTAGACATTTTGGTATAGTGGATGTTAAATAAATCTTTCATTTCATGCATCAAAAGGGCCCACATTTTATTACTGCTTTTTACAATCAGTCTGAAAAGGAGGTATCTATTGAGAGAGCACATATTATTTGGCCCATAAACTCCACTTTTTGATTACCTACCAATATTTAGTTTCTTTATTGAACTACACAAATCCATTGCATATTTGTCCATATGATGTATTTTTTTTGTACTAACGATTGATGCATATGTTTGGTGTTAATATATATTAAAAGTGAAAGGCCGTGTATTTTTATCACTACTAACACTACAAAACATCTGAGCTTGATAAAGTTATTGTCAATATTTTTGGCATCGATATTGAATTTGGTGCTCAATGAAAGTGAGCAGCACAAGATGAATATATCCATGAAAGAATTTTGTGAAAAGAAGAAGAATCATATGACACTTGACATTCCTCATGCCATACAACCAAGAGGAGATGAGGGATTTTTATATTTTTTGATATGCAATGTAGCTTGAGGATCAATACAAAAAACAAAAGAAGTAGAAGGTTGACATCTATATAACAAGTTATGTTTGAGAAAATCCATCTGCATTTTATGAAGACAAGAGCAAGAAGATTAAGAGATAGACAATACAAAGGAAGATATAAATGAAGACCAAAGATATGTTTCAAAGGAATCGAGATGTTATGTTTTCCCTATGAAAGGATTTTTTAGTGTAGGATGAGACCATGCATCATCCTTAAATGAAAGTGCCCATCTTTGGCAAGATAAAACTTCCGAAAATTGAAGGGCAGTGGCAAAGAAAACAGTATTCAACACTACAACTTGCATTATTCAATTTGGCTGGCCAAAGGGAGGAGGGCATGGCTTATTGTGTTATTTTGCACTGATACAAATTTTCCTGTATTGTGTCCATTTTCAAAACAAGACCTTGTCATTTCTTGATTGAGAATCTTGTTTCAAAGCTTTGTCTCCTTAGTCCATGCCATCCCTGTCATCTCTTGTTCTTGTCATTGCAAGATCAACAAATGGACCTTTTGAATGCTGTTGGAAAGTTTTCTGCATCATAGGTGACAATTGGAAGCATATTTGCAGGGTTTCAAACTTTCAACAGCAACATACCTTTCATCAATTTGTGGTGAATTTTTGAAACCTGTACAGAGTTTGCAAAATGCAAATAAGGAATAGGTTAATAAAGTACAGGTGCACAACCTTGCTCTTATAAATCAATGATAAAAAATGGAAATTCTGCAAGTATGTGTGTAGAAGTGCATCACAGTGAAGAGGAATCATTTTCCAAATCTGAAAGGTCACAGTTAGCATGCACTTTATGGAAGGCAAAAATGTTTTACATTTCCAAAATTCACAACAATAGTTTGGTGCATGCCCTAAAAGGGTGACACAAAGTTTTTGTGTCAACAAGAAATGCGGGCATAGTGTTATCGCACACACCATTGAATGCAAGGGCAGGGTTTCAAAGTCAAAAATATTGCAGCGAGGAGAGAGGTTTCATGCACTACAAAATGGAAACACAATTTTGAAGAGTGAAATCTGCACAGATATACCTAGGCACACACCACAAAAAGAGGGGACAAATTTCTTGTTAGACAAAAAATGAATTGATTTACATAAGCATGTGCATGAACTAAGGAAAGTGCGAATTGGTTTCTGAGTCAAAAATCTTGCAAGTTAGATAAATAGTCTGCACCCTTCACTGGAGAATATCGAATTGACAAATCAAAAACTCACAAACCAGGTAAATAGTGCATGTCCTACAGTAGAAAATTAGAAATGGCATTTTTAAAACCTACAATCTGTGATTACATACAGAAGCATGCACTATTGGTAGAGGTCGACGGAAAATAGTGGAAGTGAAAGTCATGTCTGTGAGTGTACTGTTACACAGCTTAGCAAGGGCTGACTGAATTTTAAGAGGCATGTGCAATTTCTCATGTAAGTGCACTCTTCTATGAATAGGTGTGACTTTTCAAGCAAAAAGCAATTCTGCTATTTATAAGGGCATTGATATAAAGTGAGTTCCATTTTAAAATACTAGATCAAAGGCAAAAAAGTATCCTATGTATAGATGTATGTGTATTTGAATTGACCTCCATGGTCCCATTCTTCCTCATAGGCGGCAGTGAACACAAGGAATTTTATTGGCAGTAATTATCAAATTTTACAGAGATTTCACTTTTTCAACAGTTTTCATGTGTTTTCAAGCTGAATTTCCTTCTCCGAGCAGCATTTTATCTCCAAAAATCACATGCATAAACAATTCCTAGGGTTTCTAACCAATTTTAAGACATGCAGATGTTCCTTCTCCTAACTTGCCTCAAATTCAGTTAACGTTCAGGAGTGCATCAGTATTCTCGAATGAAGAGAGTTTCAGCCACAAAAATACAGTAGTCTTCATTAATATTAGGCAACCTCGAGCTCTGATCCCCATCTAAAGTTCATCACAAGCGCCTGAGATCAGCTGCTTCAGATTGTCTAGGGTTTAGCCTTCATTTTAGAGCAAATTTTAAGTCTCTATGACATCACTTCAGTATAAAAGGGCAGAACAGAACAGAAAAATTCCTTTGTGTATTCTTGGCAAGACTTTTCATTGACATGCTTTTCTGGTATTGTAAAAATAGTTGAAATACATAAGACAGTTGGAGATTTATTGATAAACTCATTGGATATTGTTGTTTAAGGCAAGGAAGCATTGTAATGATCTTCAAAAACATTTCAGTCATTGCAAAAGCAAGTAGTGAGAGCTTATCATTTCTTCCATTCTTCATTTGAAGGTTATAGAATGGAAATTTCCAAAGAAGTGTTGTGTTGCAAAGTTTGCAAAGATAACAAAGGGTAGATCCAAGGGTTTTTTGGAGCATTCGAAGGTTATAGATTTCAACTAGAGTTTGGTCTAAAGATCAACAAGAGAGAGTTTTCAGATTCAAGCCACCAAGATTGGTTGGTGAATTGTTAGATTTTCAAGGTTTCTTCAGAGGATCTGCCGTGTTTGAAATAAAAGAGCTTCATCAGAATCGTCATTTCCAAAGCTGACTGTCAAAATTGTATATTGCACAATTTTTAGCCCACATTATTTTTAGTCATCACCATTTTTTAGAAGCATATTTTAAAAAGTTTAGTTTTAGTCGCTATTTTATAGAAAAGCTATTTTTAGACAAATCTCTAGAAGGTCTATTGTTAAAATGTTAGTTGTCCTTATTAGCTAAATTGCCAAATCGGCCATTTCCTCCGTCGATTATAGGTACAATATGTCTTGGAACCGGGTATGGTTAAAAAAACCCTACGGAATCGACCAAGGTTCACGTCTGTGCAGCCCAAAATGTTTTTCAATCCGTGCCAAGATTCCAACCCATTTTTTGGTGTTGACATGGCATTTTTTCATGGAATCCAACGCGATTCCAGCAACAGGTGCGATTTTCGTGTTTTTAAAATTTATTTTCTAGTGAAAAAACCCTAGTTGACTTCGGAAAGAGCACCAAAAACCTAAGAGGTGAAACATTTTTCATTGTTTTGGTCACATATGGTGGGAAAAAAGTAGGGACCCATTTTTGTGTTGCTCATCCTCCGTTTTGTTCTCTTATACTTATGATATTTTAATCTTTTATGTTTTAATATTTAATATATATAAATTAGAAACATTTATTAAATAAATACTTTAATTTTTAAATAATTTAACTTTTCTAGTTTATCTTCTAATAAAATCTTTATAATTTTGTCTATACATTTTTATTTCTAAATTATTTTTTTAATAATATTTATATTTTTAAGTATTATTAATAAATGTAAAGTCACCAAATATAATTTGATTAAGTATTATTAATATATATCTCATTCCTATTCTTATTTGTATATTTGTATATATTTATGATTTTTATATGTTTTTTGTATAGCCATACCCAAACGTAGCTAGCCCTCCAAAAAATTTGCCAAGGTATCATACCTATGTACTCTACCCACTGATTTGACAACTTAGCTTATTAGGAATATATATGAATATTTCTTGAGTTAGAGTCAAGTATTTGTTGACAAAATTTTGTAATAGGCTTGCTTTGTGTGCAAACAAACTATTATTAGCATAGAAGTTGTAGTTAGCTCTTTTATTTAATTTTCATGCAAATTCTTGTACAACTTTGTAGGTGCTCTTGGGACATTTTATTTCTTCAATATCATTCAATAGAATTTAGTATTGCCTATCTTGCTAGCAAAATTGAAGTTGAAGTGTTCTATGAGTTGAATATCCCTTTACAACTATTGGGAGCTTTGTTGGTGGTTGTAGCTTTGAATACAATTACTATGTTTAGGTCATAATGTCTAATGTATGTTTAGATAGAATGAACCTAAAGTATTATTGCTAACTGCAAGCTTTGCAGTCCAAGTCTCAATGAAATGGATCCGATAGCTATGTATGTCATTCCCCTCTTTTGATTTACCCAATATTTTGTGTTGCTTAAATTGATCCTAAATTTATGTGTAATTGCACTACACAAATTTTGCCTTTAGTTGATCAACATTAGAGTATTTTTGTTGGGTTTACTTTTAGTCAAAAAGCATAAAAACCTCTCATTTTGAGTAGAAGTGTGTATCAGCTTTTTGCCTTGGCCTAAGAAACAAAATGATAAGGTTCTTTTAAGTTTGTTTCTATTGCATGATTAAAGACACACCTTTAGTTTTGTTTGCTGTGCATGAACCACCCTAGAAAATACACTTGTACAAATTGTAAATAGCATGAACAAAATTATTCAAATTAGGATTTAGGTTAGTTTTTGTTATAGAGAACTTCCACTTTTAATTTAAAGAATGGTTTGTTTGTACACACTATTTTACCTTGTGTTGCATTGAAAGGTGCAAATTAGTTTATTTTTTTGATTCGTAAGTGCTTCTTTTAGACTAGAGCTATGAACTCGAGAGGCCACAAATTGGGGACTACGGGTCAAGCCTACAAGCACATTGGATCAGCGAAGGCATAGTGCTTGCAATCACAGTAAACCAACAGAGACTTGAACCGTGGTGGCCACAACAATAATGCCACCACTTAACCATCGCACTATGAGATGAACCCTTGAAAGGAGCAAATTAAAACACTAACATGTAAGTTTTTCTTACAACTTAGAGACATAGCTATTGAGCTTCCAAGGGAAACGCTAGAATACTAGGGGTGTTGGCAACATTTCAAGTCTCTTAAAAGAATTTTTAGTCTATTCTTATTTCATTATTATAGTACCTCCAATAACATAATTGGAATGAAATCTATGGTCAAAGGCCTCAAAGTAAACCTTTTTCAAAAGTTGGTAGTGGAAGGGGACTCAAACCCTGTTATCATTGTTACCATACAAGGAGTATCTATGGACTAACACCTAGCAGCCGTGATATAAGAAGCAATGGATCTTGAAGACACCTAAAATTCACCCTTGCATTTTAAGCAATCTACAATTCCCCCTCCCTTCCCAATCAGCTAATTAAATGAATTTTATTAATTCGTCTCTCCTAATGTTGAATAAAACAATTTTTTTAATTAACTAAGCTAAAATCCTTCATCCTTTTTATCATTTAAAAAATAAATATAATTATTCTCCTCCAAATCCAAAAATCCACATCATTTCCTCTAATTTGAAATTTCCTCAATCCAAATGCATCTTAACTTTGCATCTTGGCCATCCGTTTAACCAACTTAAACCTAGCCACCTATTTCCAACTACGAATTCTTAAATAACAATTTTAAATTCCACTTCATCAATCCAAAATGAAAGTAATACTCAATCCTAGCCATCAAATCAATTAGACTAATCCTAGCTACCCATCTTCAACTACCTTCAATCCAAATTCAAACTAACTTTTAATCCTAACCATCCATCTAATAAGGTCAATCCTAGCCCTACATCCACCAACCACCTGCATTTAATTCCCTCTTCCCTCTCAATTTTAAATTAAAAAATCCTCTCATGAAATCCTAACCCTGCATTTCAAACGAATCCTAGCCCTCCATTCCTCTCGCCTCAACTCTATAAATATATGCCATCCCCAAGCATTTCCATAGGAGAAAATTTGCAGGTATATGGTATCACATTGGGGACCTGAAGCGCAAGTCAACATACTACTACAGCATAAATACATCACTTTGAAGCCATAAAAAATTCATGGAGGATATAATGCTTTTCTAAGTTTGTATTGTTCAATTTACTTTTCATTTACTCTAATCCTAAGTAGAAGTAGACCATTAGTTTGCACTAGCATTCTCAGTTTAAATTTTCTCTTCTACAGATCCCAAGTCCATGTTTGAGGCAATTACCTTTTTGCATTGCTAATAGCTATAGTGAGGCAAATGGGGTAGCAGTTTGGCCAGTTAATGTTACTATAAGTCGACAAGAAAAGAAAGTAGACCCTTCTCTTGAAGCACTTAAATAGAGATTGATTTCTACATTCTATTAATACTATACAAAGCCCCATAGTGATCATCAATATACTAACCTTCTGCTGCAAGGGCTGTAGCTAGCTTATATAAAGGCTGCAATCACATGGTGGATGATGCCTTCTAGTACAATCCATTTATCCAGTAGCAAGGACAAGGTAATCGGGTGCTTTATAAATCCAACAATGGGTCGAAAATCATAGAGCCAATGGCTTACATGGATTCATAGTTTGTCGATAATAATAGCTAATATGGGAATGGCAATTATATGTGACATCATGCCTACCATTAGAGTCTAATCATTCACTGTATGTTATGTTTAACTGCAAACATATTATAAAGTTTAATGCTGGCAGATTCATTTGAAATAAAGGATTTTTAACTCATGGGAGGATAAGATAGGTCAGGCCAAATCCTATTGACAGAAAACCAGAAATTAATCTCCTCCCTCAGACAACTGAATTCACCTTCATTGCTTCTTGTTTGACTGCAAATGGATTTTCCCTTTGCTGTTGGAGCCTCTAACCTGGAACTCAAACTTCAAGTTGTGCGATCTGACCTGTGAGTGGGTGTTGAAGCCATACAAGTGAAGGGAGAGATGGGAGATAAACACTTATTTTAGATGATTTTGTGAACGCTATACATTTTATTGATCCAATATACATTTTAAATTTGTTGCAGATAAGCAAAAGTCTTTCCTAATGTTTCAAAAGCAGAGTTTAAGGTAATTAAGATTTTGATCAAGACAAATTTAAAGAATACACCTTTAATGCAACTTCTTTCTTATTTAGCATTCTTAGTGTTTTACATTATCCAAGTATTCAAAAAATGGCTAAAGACAAGGTGAATGTGAGTACCACACATGCTCTTCTGAGTAAATGTCAATGTCCCCGCAGGAGACAAAAATGTTGACTCTTCTCCCTTAGGACCCCATTGAACAATAGGCATCGCTTCCTCAATCCCATAACCACTGGTCCATGTAACTGTCATCTGTATATTCAGAGCATAAATTTGGCTTCCAAGTTATTCAAGCACAGAACAGAGAACTGTACATTCAAGTTCAGAGAATCTAAATATCATTTGCTAATTACCATACGAACAAAACCCACAACGTAAACTCATATAGATATTTTTTCGCATGTGCATCCTAGTACAATAAAAATTGTGTCCTTTGGTACAATAAAGCACAGAATCTCCAGTGTATTGTCCCATATTCTATAAGCCTGTTTGATCTCTTTTCAACTCTTATCTGGATATTAAGATTTTTTTTTTGCAGGTTATACTCAGCAGAAACCTTTGTAACTAATCTAACTTATAAGTTATTATTGAATCGCAAATGATATTAACTCATAAAAATCTTCAGAAAAATGTATTCCATACACTAATACGTATAATTTTATCAAATCATTCATATTTTAAATACCTGTACTCAGAAAAAAGTAAAAACTCAGCAGGCCATTGACTTGGACTCCATACTTGGAAAAAAATTGGCATATTATAAAAGCACATGAATTCATAAAATAAACTTAAATAACATGCAAAAATGTTGTTCAAAGGCATTAAAAAAGAACTTAATTTTGAATAGCTAGTAAAATTGTTGAAAGATCATTCAAATCCACAACAATGAAAAAATGTTTCAAAAAAATGAATTTGAAAAAAAAAAAAAAAAAATTCTAATAAGTGGAAATTTTCTGGAGAGTTCTCCGTATGAAATCTTCATACACTAACTGTATGGTCCCATGGGGGGGCTTGGGCTTCTATTTTTATGGAGGAGGAGGTCCCATGGGAAAAAAAAAATTGTGCTACGGGATTTATTGGAATCTTTTCCAGAAAAATAGGAGCCCCTACCTTTTAGAAATGAATCTTTCAGCTGGTGGAATTGGGGTGGGGCTAGAAATTGCCCCTACAGCTTAGGAGTTTTTTATGCCACTTGTCTCTCATCTAAAATTTTAAATTCTTATTAAAAAATAAAAATGAGAGAATTTTCATTTATTTATTATTTTTTATAAAAGCACTACAGTTCATTCCTTAAATTTTGGAGCTTAAAATTTTAAGCAGAATTGCAAGATTAAATCCATGGGACCAAGAACTTTAAAATATCCCTAAAAAAGCTAAGCAGCGTACGCTGAGATTTTTAAGGAAGCCCCCCTCCATGGGACCTTACACTAATACAAAAGTCTTTAATAGCCCTCAATATTTTCAAAAAAGTCTGGTAAAAGATGGAACTTAGTTATTACAATGTTGGTTATTCAAATTTGTAATTTTATTTAAAAAATTATTGATTTACATGTTATTGGTTTTACTATTTCATTTGTGTGGTAAAATTTACATTCTTCTCAAGATAAAAAATTACATCTACAAGGAAAAACCTTGATATCCTCCAAGATTTAGTTTGACCATTAAAATTTTCGTTCATCTTTCTAAACCATCAAACTACCCTATTCCCAAAGAAAACTAAACAAAAAAATATCCCTGGCGGCCCTTCATGAACATTCAATGAGCACCACTAACTCTCACCCAATATCTATTAAACTTCTTTAGATCTTGCCTCACATTATGAGATCAAGACAAGGTAGCTTTCACCTTGCATGCCTTTTCAATCACCACACTAACATATCAAGATGTCTAACAAATAAAAAGATTATCCTAATATTATTAATCACTATTCATTCTAGAATTAAAAAATCTTTTAAATTTTGAAAAACACTTTCTATCATCTATTACGAAATGCAAACAAACTCTTCTATAAAGATCGTTAAACAATGGCATAGGATCTCAGTTCAAAGCTATCTAAAAATGAAAATATTTCAATAATTTAGAATTTGTGTGGGCTAATATTATTTTTTATTTGTGCTTCAAAATAGGATTTCCTCTCTCCACATACACTACTAGCACCACCAAGACAGTTATAATGCATCATCAAGATGTCAATGTGCATATCAAGAAGTAAAACTATGTTGTTGTTCACTAATGTGGTCACACTACATTATTGTATGCATTGCACTCATGTCATTGTCATGTTTAAGTGATATGAAAACAGCCTTTGATGTTTATAGCATAGTTCAAAAACTCAGACTCAACAAAAACTTGGCAGACCCAAATTTGTCTTGATTGGTGACTCAACATAAACTCAAAAACTTATATATATATATATATACAAAAATATTAAAAAAAACATAAATTTGTAAAATTATCTTAACAAATGTTCAAAAACTGCATTTGTAGAGGTCATATGTAGTTTTTCTTTCATTTATAGATCAAAAAATAAGATCAATTCAAATCATAGTGTCATTTGATTATAAATTGCTTTGCCATATTAATATATTAAATTTCAACTATGGAAAACATAGGTCCAAAACATTTTTTTTTTTTCTTTTTAAAAACCAAAGGTGGTGTAGGGGGCAACAACTCCCAGTGGGATCAAGGGGCAATGTCCCTTTGGATTTGGAGACAAATCATTCAGTAGGGTTAAGGGGGCACCTCTTATGAGGGGTTTGGTTTGGGGAAAAGCCAATTGCAATGTCAAGGGGTAGTGCCCCTAGCACATACCTTGTTGCAATTCAAGGCAAGGTTGAGCAACAAAGCCCCCACCACCAAGCCCAAATTAAGGCCTTAAAGACCAAACATACCTTCATGGCACATGATGCAAATGAAGTAAAATCTCAAACTCAACTATATCACGGATCACCATACTCAACACAAGTTACTTGGATAAATACTCGGCCATAGACAACAACCGCTGAATTGACAATTTCATTCGTCAAATTATCTCAATTTAAATTTACTTCAGAACTATGAAATAAACTCCGTACAAATTTTAGAATTAGCATAGGGTTTTCATCAAATTTTCATAACTTCAACATTGGTGTGCAATTTTATTTGTTCTACAAAACATTAAACATTAAACCAATTACTAGTCTTGTTTGCAAATGTCTTAACCTGTTATGCATTCCCCTCTTTGCAAATCTTTCCTTCACTCTAACAAGCGTGGCCCATTTAATACCAATCTGCATTCCATTGTTTTTATGTTAATCTCCAATCTCCTTCATAGCGCTGCCCCCTTTCATTCTTCCTATGCACTCTTATTGCATTTAAAAATTTAAATTTCCATATAGAAATGGCATGGACATTGTATGGTGTTTCAGATTTTTCAAACTCCTCATGGCAATATGTGACCCCACTCTGCCGCCTTTGCTGCACACAAACTCTCCATCATCTGTGCAGCCCCCTGCTTCTTATTTGAGTATTTTTTAATTGTTCAAATTAAACTGAGACTTAATCTCATATGCAGCACCTCTAACCTTTCTTGTTCTGCGCCTCTACTCTCTTCTCATGAGGCATGCCTTCTCCAGTTTTCCTATGCGCAGCCCTTTGGTCTCTTTAACATGGCATTTTTAAATTTAATTTAAACTGAAAAATTGCTTCGTACATAACCCCTCCTATGCTGCGTAGCCCCTCTAATCTCTGTGCATCTAAATTATTTAATTTTAAGCTCGATCTCATTCGTAGCCCCTCCTTTTTGTCTGCATTCTGTCCATTACTATTTGTCTCTTTAGGCCGCCTCAAACATTCCTACGCAACCTGCCTGCCTTTCACCTTAAAAATTTGCAATTTTTTCTTCTTCCCAACCTCCCCCCCCCCTCAAATTTTCTTTGGAAAATCCAAATCAGCACTTTTGACTAATGGATGGATTTTCATTTGCTTCACTTGCAGCGCGACCCTCGGTGTCCTACAATCTTCATTTTATCCTTTCATTTTATTTTACTCTCAACTTTTCCACTGTTTCATTTCTTGGTATGCCTCTTTTCTGCACATTGGTTTATATTTTAATTGCTTTTGAATAAATCTATTTCTTTGCCACGTGCCTATATGGATTTCCTTTGTTAACATTTATTTGTTCCCTTCTCATGCTGCCCCAAATCTGCACATTTTAACACTCTTTATTTCTCCCTTGCAAAGATGGGAATCATGATTTTATTGCAAGAAATGCCAAACTGTAAATATGATTTAAATAGACATTTTGTCAATTAAAAATGACAATAATGTCATTTCAATCTACCACCAAAATCACGAACTCAAAATTAAATCGAACTCCAAAATTGGAATGACTAAAATGAAAATGTTTTTGGGGATGCTAATTGCTCTTCACTCGGGATGCTTTTGCATCAGACACGTCGAGTAGGAAATATGTGAGCAAAGGTGGAGTGGAGTAGTTGAACTACTCTTCTAGGTTGCAACCAACCTGTAGCGAACTCCAGCACTAAGTCATTTGCACAAGTTATGTCTTCTTCCTCTTTTTCCAACATCTCGCTGGCACAATCGTCATCCACATCCCACAACTCCATTCACCATTCCTCTCTCCTCTTGTGGATTCACATCCACCATATTCCGTCCTCCACCAAATGCTCTCTACTCTCCTCTCCTCCTTCGTGGGATCCAACCCACCACAAACCACCTCCACCAAAATCCACCTGCATCATCCCCCACAATCTCTACAAGCAAATATGCAACATCTACAACATACTTTTGTTCTCTATTTATCTCTCCTTCTACCATCTTATTTGAAAACAAAATAGTATCATCATAAAACAAATTTACCTCAGCTGCAACATTAATTTTCATTGCGACATCTTCCACATCCTCGTTAGTTGCAAATTTTCGTTCTTCTCCCTTTGCTGCAACAATGAACTTCGACACCCACTCTTCTTCAATCGCCAATATTTGTGCTAACAAATCATCATCTTTGACACGCTCTACTACTGCAATCACCACTGCATCTTCATTCTTTCTATCCGCTGCTATCTTCTCTTCTTCTTTGCGTACCTCTATAGGGGCTACTCTCACTTCTTTCTCCTTCCATCAAGGGTTGCAACACTCTTTTTCTCTACTTTTCTCTTTGTTGTCCTCGTTCTTCTTCTTGCTCCTTTTTACCAATCTTCTCTCTCCTTTTCCAACATTCTTCTCCAATGCCTCTATCCTTGCCTAGATCTTCCCCACTTCCTCACGTACTGTCTTTCCCATTGCCTTGAACTTTTCATTTTCTACTTTCTCCCAATATTGTTCCCAGAACAATATTCTCACGAGTCTTGTCATGACCCATCCCATCTCCATCTGTTGCAATCTCACCTCAATCTGCAATCCACATCACACTCTCTGCAATCTTTTTGCAACTTCAAGCTCTCTCACTGCTTAGGACTCCTCCTACCTGCAACAACCCTCACACGAGCTTCTTTTCTACCGCCTTCGCACTTTGTCTACCCGCAAGTCTTGGCATAGGCTGCCTCACGTTCGACGCTCTCCCTATGCGCTCAGAACACCTCACTTTGATACCATTTGACGCAAACAAAGTAAAATCTCAAACTCAACTATATCACCATACTCAACACAAGTTACATGGATAAATACTTAGCCATAGACAACAATCGTCGAATTGGCAATTTCATTCGTCAAATTATCTCGATTTAAATTTACTTTAGAACTATGAAATAAACTCCGTACAAATTTTAGAATTACCACAAGGTTTTCATCAAACTTTCATAACTCCAACTTTGGTGTGCAATTTTATTTGTTCTACAAAACATTAAACATTAAGCCAATTACCAATATTGTTTGCAAATGTCTTAACATGTTACATATTCCCCTCTTTGCAAATCTTTCCTTCACTCTAACAGGCACGACCCATTTAATACCAATCTGCATTCCATTGTTTTTATGTTAATTTCCGATCTCCTTCATAACATTGTCCCCTTTAATTCATCCTGCGCACTCTTATTACATTTAAAAATTTAAATTGCCATATAGAAATGGCACGACCCCTCAGCATTGTATGGTATTTCAGATTTTTTAAACTTCTCATGGCAATATGCGACCCCACTCTGCCTCCTTTATTGCACACAAACTCTCCATCATCTGTGCAGCCCCTTGCTTCTTATTTGAAAATTTCTTAATTGTTCAAATTAAATTGACTTAATCTCATATGCAACCCCTCTATCTTTGCTTGTTTTGCACCTCTACTCTCTTCTCATGAGGCGTGTCTTCTCCAATTTTCCTATGCGCAGCCCTTTGGTCTCTTTAACATGGCATTTTTAAATTTAATTTAAACTGAGAACTTGCTTCATACGCAGCCCCTCCTTCTATGATGCGCAACCCCTCTAATCTCTGTGCATCTAAATTATTTAATTTAAAACTCCATCTCATTTGCAGCCCCTCCTTTTGGTCTGCATTCTGTCCATTACTATCTCTTTCTTCAGGCCGCCCCAATCATTCCTATGCAGCCTGCCTGCCTTTCACCATAAAAATCTGCAATTTTTTCTTCTTCCCTCCCCCCCCAATTTTCTTTGGCAAATCCAAATCAGCACTTTTGACTAATGGGCGGATTTTCATTTGCTTCACTTGCAGCGTAACTTGGTGTCCTACAATCTTCATTTTATCCTTCCATTTTATTTTACTCTAAACTTTTTCACTGTTTCATTTCTTGTCACGTCTCTTTTTTGCACATTAGTTTATATTTTAATTTCTTATGAATAAATCTATTTCTTTGCCACGCACCTATATGGATTTCCTCTATTAACATTTGCTTTTTCCCTTCTCATGCTGCCCCAAATCTGCACATTTAAATACTCTTTATTTCTCCCCTACGAATATGGGAATCACAATTTTATTGCAAGAAATGCTAAACTATAAATATGATTTAAATAGACATTTTGTCAATTACAATTGACAATAACGTCATTTTGACCTGCCACCAAAACCAGGAACTCAAAATTAAATCGAACTCCAAAATTGGAACAACTAAACTGAAAATGTTTTTGGGGATGCTGATTGCTCTTTGTTCGGAATGCTCCTACATCAGCACATGCCATTTTCCAAATGCAACAAAAAAAACTCTTTCAAATTGCATGGGTCAAAATTACTTCAAAAGCAAAAAAAATTATATTTACTACCTTTATGAGTGCTTATTGTTTAAACACGGGTCTGGTGACTCTGCACGGAAAACTTTCTAAAGTTTTTGTGGTGAGTCTACACCATGGACTTAGAAAAACTCAATCATACAAATGGACAAGTTTGAGGTCAAGAACACGTTGATGTGTTTTATGACCGCACTTCAAGCAATAAAGTCTCCCAACGGCTTCCCTATTCTCTCTTGATCAAAGTATTCGCATGCTAAGATTGCAAGAAAGTTCATGCGTTCAACTCCAAGGTTCCTTTAATGCGAATAGGCTCAGTTTGGCTCGATGTGATTTGCTGGTATTTCAAGGGGACTTACAGAATTGTTCGGCAGTGGAGAAAGGGATTCAAATGCTCGAAAGATTTATCTATGAAGTGCGGGTTTCCTATTCTAACCAGAAAGTACTGAATTGAAAAGGGTGTAGGGCCTAAGAAGTTTATGTTCTATTCTAAATGCAGGATATGTGGAGCTTCACTTCAATAGACTTCAACCGGATTTCACCTAGCCTCCGTCGGACAGCCTCAGCAAAATCGGTGCAATCTTCAAGGGAAATAGCAAAAGATGTTCAAATTATGACTTAACATGCATACACCATCACAACGACGCATATAAGCATATAAATCACAACTGAAGTTAAACTCAAGGTAATGTCCAGTTGACCACACAAGGCGAACTTATCATCAACAAGCCGCTAGTGGTATGGAATAAAGCGAAGCTATCTTAGTAAAACACCACACACCAAAGTAAGCTACTTGCATGAAATTAAGCTACTTGGATACGAAAGGAAGAAGAAACCTTGCTAGCATTTCATGACAAGACGAATTCCATCATCAATGAAAAGATCTATTATCATAAAATGTGTTACACAACAATTTCCTCAAAAGTTTTCAAAGGGAAAACTTTCTTTCTTCTCCAAACTACACTATCAATCTACTTCTAAGCTACTTCTAAGTTGTCCCTCTACTCTAATTCTACTCTGATCCTCTCTACTGTCTACTTTCTAATGAATTACAAATGAGGGGGACTCCCCCTTTATATAGCTAGCCAAGTCCCAAAAGACGGCTAGGGTTACAATCAATAGAGTGGCAGAATCGTGCCACCTCAGCCCTAAATAATATTGCCCTAAAACCGCCGGAGGAGAGTGGGGTAATAAATCGCCATAATGTCCACCATCATCCTTCTAGAAGATTCCATTTGTAGACGCGTTCACCTGTTCTCGATCTTCTTTCTTGGCGTTGTTCTTTGATTTCTTCCACTTGAGGGTCTTCATCTTCGTCACTTGAGTTATACTAAGTCTTAACACTTAGCCATTTTCTTGCAAATTTTCCTCCTTCGAGATTGAAACTCATCTTCATCGTGCTTCCACTTCAAGTCATCGTGCTCTGGCTTCAACGTTCCTCCTGCAAAACAAGCAAGGAGAGAAGCATTAGAATACTTCATGATATAAACTTAACTCACTCACCTGATCCTCACGCTCCAACTTTCAAGCGTTCATCGCCAACTTTGTGTTCAAGTTCATGCCTTAGATAAACTTCATCTTTGAGAAATTCATTTCACCTGCTGGAGCTCTGATAACCTCGATTTTATTCATTTCTGGCTTAAGTAAACTATCTTCACGGAGGACCGAAGCAAATTTACCTAGGCAGTTCCTTTCAAACTCATCGTCTGGAGGATTTCACCTTGAAAACACACTTCCTTCACACTTGCCTTAGAAAATTTTCAAAATTCCCTTATGAAATCTCATCAACCTGGTGCCCACTTAAAATCTTCATCCCAAAATTCTCGACAAGCTGTGGAAGACCTTAAAATCAACTCCTCATCGATAATCTTCGATACCCAGAAGAAAATTTTCTCCAGAACACATCGAACCCATGGGTGCTCAACGAACGGGTTCATTTTATTTTTCTGAATTTTGAACCTTAGAAAATTATTTCCCTGTGAAATTTAAATTCATTCTTCACATCTGTGAGTATCCTGTGTTGCTCTGACTTGGAAAAATTTTATATCAACCCGTGCAGCTGGCTTTCACTGACTTCATCTTTGGCGGCCCATCTGTGCTTCAAGAAAAATTCCATCACCTCTCCAGACTTAAGCATTTTTCTAAGGAAGAAAATATTTTGTGCCTTAGAAATTTTTTGAATCACTTCGAAAATTTTGCCTTAGAAAATTTTATATCCAACTCGATCAATTTTGCCTGTGAAAATATCAACTTCACTTAGAAAATTTTTCATAGAGGCGCCTGGCACATTTTATCCTCCAACATCTTCACATCTTGCATGGCGCACTTGATATTTGAAGCATGCCTCACTTCACATGCCTTAGAAAAATTTTCTAACACCTTACCACTTATCACCTTCAACGCCTAGCACTTATCATTTCACCCTCAACACTTCACTTATTTGCTACGCCCCACCTCATATTCATTTAACATGGCGCATAGCACTTGAAGAGGTGATTTAAAAAAAATCACGCCTTACCACATATCCCTTCACCACGCCTTAGGAAATTTTTTATCACTTGTATTTTATTTCACCACCATGGAAAACATTCACAATGCCTAGCAATATTCACTTGTCTTCATCCATATTTGGGCGCATTCAAAAGGGAGAGAAAGAAGTCAACATCCTTTTGTCTTCTTCCCAGCTTGCATGGCGCATTTGGAGGTTGATGAAGAATGGGCGCATTTTATATGTGCTGGAGGATGAAACTTCTTCCAACGCCTTTGACTCTTTGACCAGCTTCTACACTTGGGCGGATTTGCATTATGAAGTGGATTTTAAAACTTGCCTTTCAACTCATTTGGAATATTCCCTCCTTGCATGCATACGTTTTGTCTCTTTGCATGCCATTGGTTTTGTCTTCACATGCATGCATTTGGGCGCATTTGAGCATGCAAGGAGGATGGAAATCTTTGACCCTCTTTGACTTCTTCTAAACTTGGCGCATTTCCACCTAGGAGGAAGATGGGCGCATTTAGAGGGGTGAGGAGGATATCCGACACTTAGAAATTTTTTCAACTTCTATCAATTTCCCTTGGGCGCATTTTGGCATGGGAGGAGGATAAAACTCGTTGACTTCTTTGACCTTTCTCTCCTTTGGGCGCATTTTGTACCCCATGAAGGATGAAAAATTGTTGACCTTTTGACTTTGCTTGCTCACTCCTCCTTGTTGAACTTGGGCGCATTTTACTAGTGGAGGAGGATAACTTTCTAACGCCTTTCCTTGTGACTTTTCAGCTTCTCATTTTTGTCCTCACATGGCATGAATTGGGCGCATTTTGCACCTCCTGCAGGATGAAAACATTGACTTCCTTTGACCATTTCTATCTTAGGCGCATTTCTTGCCTTGAGGAGGATAAAACTTCATGCCTTAGTTAATTTTTTTGAATGCTCAGTCTTGAGAAGAGGGCGCATTTTGGCCTTGCTAGTGGATGAGATTCATTGACCACTTTGACTTTTTCTCTCCTTGGGCGCATTTTGCCAGTGGAGGTGGATATTCGTTTGCCTTAGAAACTTTTTCAACCTTCCTGAGCTCTCTTCAAGTTGGGCGCATTTTGCCCCTGCTGCAGGATGAATTTCAACGCTTAGAAAATTTTCAAGCATTATGTCTGTTGAAGAAGGCACATTTTACTATGTGTGAAGGATGAGCATCTTGACTTAGCTATTTTTCCTCGTCCTTGCCAGTTCCTGCACGCCTTACTATTTATAGTAAGCTCCTCAATTTTCACACTTCTGAGGCTCAGATTGCTTTGAAATTTTAAACACTGGATCTTCGTGACTCCATTACCTTGCTGACACTGCCATTCTGAGCAAGCCTGCCATTTTTAGCCTGTTTCTGAAGGTGGCTTACTATAAATAGTAAGCTCATGTTTCTGATAGCTCCCAAGCTCCGATCGAGTTGAAAT
>VDFB02031625.1:0-20617 GCA_007258455.2 Sequoia sempervirens | reverse complement strand
GGAAATAGGAGATATGGAGAGTAGCTCCTTAGGTAGAGAAATTTTGTTTTCTTGGAAAGCAAGAAAAGCAAAGGATAAAGAGATCCTCCATAGGTTTATTTTTGAATCATATAATCTAAGGGATCATATGAGCATGTTGTAAGCTTGATTCAGGTAGATTTTATCATTTTAATGCAAGTTATGTTGTTTTTGCTTCCATTTGGTGTGTGCATGTGTTAATGAGTGGGAGGTTATTAGGTTTAGGTTGGCTCTCATTGGACCCCCTTTCCTAGTTTGCATCAAGTGGTGCCAAAGCAAGGCATTCCTTGTAGAGATTGTGTCTTAAGAGGCTCTAGTGCATTTGTTGTAGGTGTATAAATTCCCACAATTGTAGGTAATTTTGATAGGAAATTTCACTAGAGAGAGCATATCTTGTAAGGGATTGTGTTTGAATATTCTCCAACAAAAGAGTATTGGATAGAAGGTGTAGGAACATCCTCCAATGAGTAGATAGTGGGTAGAGGAGGTTTTGAGAGTCTACACTTCTAGTAAAATTTTGGGTAGAGGCCATGCACAATTTAGAAGGGAAAAATAGTTGCAAGGAAAACTACTTGTGTTCAAAGTGTGTGAAGATGTCTTTTAGGAGGATTGAGACAATGTTAAAAAGGCCTATAAAAATGTATTCACGGAGCGGTGAGAAAGGGCTTATATAGAGAGGTCTCTTGAGATGTTGGAAACATTGAGTGCTAGGATAGATGCTCTTGACGAGTGGAATGTTGGAATTATTAAGAGAAAAAAATAGAAAAAGGTGTTTATGAAGATATGGAAATGTGAGTTGTTGATCCAATTGGAGAAGCAAAAGGTCATCTCTTACATTTTGAAGAGTTAAGTGTGATAGAAAAGGATGTGTGCAAATCGTGGAAGAAGAGATCTTCATTATAGAGGATAAGGATAAAAAAATTACTAGAGATGAGTCAAAGGAAGTATGTCCTTTGTAAGGAAAGAAGGTATTGGTGGATGTGGTACATATGAGTACACCATAACAAGCAACTTTCTTTATCATCTTTCCCATTTGTTGTCCAAATTGTTTCACAAGTCTTACAGTGCCTAATGGGATCCTCTAATCCATTGCTTGTAAACTCAAGCAACTTTTTCTTTTCTCCACTAGGGCTTACCATGATTTTATTCTGATGCAAACCTAGCACCTAAAACTTTCTTGTTAGAGATTTTTGATTTGGGAATTTTGGTGCTTCTCTTGCACTCTTAGCCATGTAGGAATCTTCAACTCTTACCTTAGTTTTAGCCTTTTGCGCACTTTTTTTGCCTTCAAATTTTCTTTTATACACCCTTGACTCAACATCTTGTCCTTTTATTTACAACCTTTCAATGCCCTAAAGGTTACACTCATATAATTCTGTGAAGGAATGTGACTTTGTCTCCCAACTTCCCTCATCTAAAGAAGGTTGTCTTGACTTTTCAACTTGACTACATTCTTGGGAAGGGATTTGAATTGGGAATCATATAGTGGTATTTTCCTCAAGTGTTTCTCATAATCTTCTTCGTTGTTCCCTTTGCTCGACAATCCTTAAATATCACTTGATCTCTTGGTTTGGACCACCTTACGATCTATTCTCACCTTTATTGGGATCTAAGGGCATTAATCTCTCAAATTTCACCCATTTTCTTTTAAGGAAATGGTGCCAAATTTTTACTGCTTTATTTGATAAAATGATTACATGAATTAATAATAGATACGACAATGCATACTAGATACAAGAGTAAAGTATATCTTTGTTTTCACATGAATTTATTATAGAAGAAGACTAGATATGGTTAACCAAGGATCAACGTCAATCCCACTAAATCATTCCCATTTCCTTGATGATTCAAAATTTATTTGAAGGACTTGATGATTGCCAAGAGGAACACAACTATTGACCAACCGACACTTGTAACTACCTGAAGCTGACAAACAATTACCACATAGTCAGATAACCCATTTTATAAATACATAATAATAGTAATTGTACACTAACTACAATAGCTAGATATGCATATACTACACACCAATAGAGATGTATACATACTTGTACTTACACCTACATGCATACATTATAAATGCATCACTTCAACTATTGTCATGTATTTTGAGGTTTATAAACTAAGTTACTAGTCTTGGTACTAGTTCAAGTTTGGGTTCACGGGTTTAGTTTGCAGGTTCAATCAAAGCACAACATGAGCCCAAGAAATCTATTCAAAAAAATTCTACAA
The DNA here is from genome assembly GCA_007258455.2 of Sequoia sempervirens. Taxonomy (NCBI): domain Eukaryota; kingdom Viridiplantae; phylum Streptophyta; class Pinopsida; order Cupressales; family Cupressaceae; genus Sequoia; species Sequoia sempervirens. The sequence continues at coordinate 18,367 of VDFB02031625.1, read as the reverse complement.
AATGTGAATGTAAAACTTAAATGAGGGTCCCACTAGTGGATTGATTTAGGGTTCAAAGTAGTGTCTTTAATGTGAAGGTATTTTGAAAAAATGTCAAAATTCTTCACAATTTCTCTCGAGTTTGTTTGGGACGAACCCACAAGCCAAATCCCAAACCCTTGTTGCACCCCTGCCCGCAATGACCAATATCCAAACCTAAATCAGATCGTACTCTAATTAGCAAGGTTATAGGGACACATTGGTAACATAGTTTATAGACATCAACAAAAGTGTATGGATGACTTAGTGTACTTATACTACCTTGTATTACATCCACTTAGGATGACTAAATTTTGTAAATTCAAAATTGTGGAGTTCTTTGTATATTGAAAATACCTCCATTGTCAATCATTTTAACTATTTTTGGAAGGTTAAATTTTTGATATAGATTTTGCTACACATGGCAAAGGTCAAAGAAATAGATTTATTTTAGATTTTGTTTTACAATAATTCTAATTGAGGACATTTAATTTTTCTACAAGTACAACAACCTCATTATAAGTAAAGGAGATCTCTTTTTTGCAATTTTCTTTTTTACAAGTTTGACAAGTTATTGTTTCAGCTTATCCATTTTAGAAGCAACAATAGTTGAAATCCATTTTCATAATGCAAGAGAGAAAATTGCAATCTTAGATGGTGATTGATAAGATGATTTTTCCAAAGGGAATTTTGTAGCCTTTTTTTTATGTAGCTTCTTGTTGAACTTTGTTCTACCTTAACTATAATTGATGTCACTAACTTAAATATGGGCCCACATGGTGACCTATTGGTGGCTTAATGTGGCTTACATCTAGTAACTATTTGCTTGCTTGTAAAGGGTCTCATTATTAGTGTAATGTCCCCAAACAATTTTTTTATATAAATATTCAGATTTGAATATATAGCAAATACAACATAAAATATGCTGAAATAATAACCATCAAATTTGTATGAAAAAATTTGAAACACACAATGTTGATTTTTCATAAACTATGTCATGAAATTCACATAAATTTGCATATATGGAAAATATCCTCACTCAAATGCATGTGGATAATTTATATTTTTAAAATGAACAAAAAAATATAGAAATAACCAAAAATGTACAACAATACATTTGAATATGAAAATTTGAAACTATACTAAGCTTGTTGTAGCTCCTTTTTCACAAATCTACAATTACAAATACTAAAATATATTTTGAAAATCCAAAGAAAACTTTGAACTAAGATTTCCCTAAAGAAAATAGAGGGTTTTCATCCTTTGATCTCCAAGAATCCAAGGTGTTTCGTCCTCAAATCCTGTAGTTAGACACAACTTTTTGTCTTAGTTCCTCATAACTTATAAGTTTGTATCAGGTAATTAGGATTGTAGACCTCCATGAAGTACTATTGGGGAAGCATAAATTAGCTTGGATATAAGCTATGGTTTTGTCTATTTGAAAACTAATTTTGCTTGATATACTATGAAGAAGATACCTGACGTAGAATAAAATATACTCACTCTATTAATTATATAATCAAACGTGAGTATTGTTTGGACATGAAGATTTTTATGGTCTCAATTTTCTTGTACTTGATGTGCCATGGTGGTTCATGAGATGGAGTTGGTAGTTATAAGGCATACAACTAGACACTTTTTTCTCATAGGATCTTATGCTAGGAATAACAACCAATAGGGAATAAGGTCCTCTATGACTTTATGGAACTTATATGCAATCTTTCTTGTTTTTCTCCAAAAGAAAAGACTTTTCGGAGCACATACAAACTATTTTAGACTCATTTTATGTTTATTTTCTCTAAATTTTGGTCTATTTCATATCTTTTTTATTTATTTTGTCATGTCTTATTGCTTTAAAAATTAATACTTGTCCCTTTCACATAGGAATCTATGCCATTTTTTCTTACACACAAAGAGACTTTTCCACAGCTCTTTCCAATAAAGATGTGGCTAGTTTCTATCATGCAACATGGAAATTTATTGGCATCGTGATTGTAGCAACTCCTTTGTTTGCTTTCCATGATTACTTGCAAGTAAGGTACATGTATTTAGTGTTGTAATTTTGGGAAACTAACAACATAATTTAAGGGATTTTGAGGTGGGGAAAACCAATAATTGCACATCTTCATCTTCTTGACTTTATCAATGGGGAAAATACAAAGAGCTATAATGAGTATAATATTACATTCTCTATTGTGTCCTATTTTCCTAGTTTTTCTATGGAAAGAAATTAAGAATTATAAGAAGCAGAGTAAAATCGACTATGAATAGTTGACCACTAACTACTACCTACTCATACATTCAACAATTGACTCCACTCCTTCCTCCAATTCCTTAGCCCATGGCCCTTCTTATCCATTTTTGGTGATGTCCATTCAAATACCAAAGGATCCCAAACACCCAAAATGAGAAGATCTATGAGTTCTTGTCATTACTTTTTCTTTGTGCAGACCTGTTAATTAAAACAAGGTGGAATTGTTGCTTAGAGGACCAGTGGTTATGAAGCCACTCTTATGGTTGTGAAACAATGTCTATGGTACTAAAATCATCACATTAGTAGGCCAACAGTTACATAAGCATCACTAACACTTGCATAACTACCACTTAATTGAGCGAAAAAAAAATTGGAAATTGCAGAGGTCACAACTTCTACATGCATACTTAAATAAGGTGCTCTTTTTTTTAAGGTGTGTGACTTTTTGAGAGGAATCCATATACGCAATCAAAATTGAATTTGGATGAAGCATAGCCCATGTTTCACCTTGTTGAAGTAGATAGTGTTTTTGCTAGGAGTAGCAATGTACAACATTACCACCTAGCAACTTTCCTCTATTTTATTGATCTTGACATGTCCTTGGAGTTTGTAATGCCCTTCCACGCAAACCCTAAAGGACAACATAAGACAAACAACTACAACACAATTTGTTTTTATAAGTAAACTAACATGCAACGTAAATTAACATACAACACTTATAATGATACATTACATGAACAATCTCAAACTTATCCTCTGGGGTAACATGACTACATTACTTGCAAATGATCTATCATAAACCAATTACTCACATAAATGTTAGACATCCATATGAGAACACATTATAAAACCAAGAAAATTTATGCATCAAATTTATTACAAGAGGTAACATTTTTTACAAATATTATAATGGTACAATAGTGCTTCCCAACATGAATGGGAATGACACATCAATGACATAGAGTATTAAAACTAGAATGAATATAAGATATAACATCAATGCCAACTCCAAACTAGTGTAGTTTTTCATTTAACAATCCTCGACTGGGGACCCAATGGGGTGCATAAAACATTCCACCCTACCATGTGGACCCTAAGGCCCACCCCCATGCGAGGAGATGACAATAAGGACCCACAACACCAACAACACATGAGGTGGCCAAAAATTGACATAACAAGGTTAGACAAAGGGCATTTATCACATCAACAACTTTAATAGCACATAAGATTATACCCTGCTTCTAGAGGACATCACACACCAAGGGGAGAGAACAAACAAGGGGATACTAGTCTGCAGAGGGAAGAGTGGCATCGCATGGTCCTAACATGGGTTGTTCCGATAGCCTAGACGCCAACCACCCCATCCTTGGTTTGTTATGATAGTCTAGAAATTGGACCCCATTTATGATTGTCCTAACAACCTCTCACTAGGCGTCCGCTCCATAGGGTGACACATGCGGAACCAATCTTCCTTTCATGAGGACAAGGAAGTTGGTCTTGCCAACTAGGCCTTCTCAACCCATCCTTAGTCTAAACAAGCACTATAGGCATGGGTGAGGCATTCACTTATTTTGATTAAAATAGAAATTACCTAGCACCAAAGTTTATTAATTATGTTATCACTTAGTTAAGGAACTCCCACATGGGTTGTCTTAGATGCCACTTTGTGCACCAACACCCATTGAGAGCCACTCCCCCTTCTACAACTAGAAAATCCAACTGAAACAACAAGGCAAAGCCAACATTCTCAAATCACAAAACTCATGAACATACATAAAGGTGTGGCATGAACCATCCTGCACAAAATCTTCATAATGAAACAACTTCCAAGTGCAAGGCTAAAACCCACATTATCAAAATCAAGTAAAAGATCAATAGTTCACTAAGAACCAACATGAAAATCCAAACTTAAGAAAGCTCTTCCCCCCTAGTCCTCTGGAAGTCTAACAAATCCAAAACACAATGGTTCTCCCGTCGACATAGCAAAAATAACATGATCTCCAAATCGAAAACCAAACCGCAATAAGGAATATCAACTTTAAAAAAAAAAAAAATAGTTGTAAAAGCAACCAATTGGGCATCCAAGGGAGACCTCAATTTTCTCCTCACATGATGCCCAACAACTAATAACCCTACAAACCTTCAATTTGGCTAATAAACAACTTAACAAGATCAACCACCACAAATGACAATAGCAAACAACCGATTCAATAAACAACCCAATGATCAAAAGCTTCTTGAAATCAAAACCAACTGTAATATTCAATTCCAACTAACATCCAATTCAAAAATAGCATTTAGTCAACATATTATGCCCTTGAAGACATTTCTTAAAGCAAGAGATTACTCAATACATGCACACAAATAAATGATACATCCACACAATCAACATATATTAACAAGTAACCCATAAAATGATTATAAAGGTAATCAACATTTAAAAAGATAATCTAATTCAATCTTTTAAATAATTACTTCCATTTATTGAACATAAGTAATTCCTACTACTCTAGCTTGATTGAGTGTATAATAATATCTTGTTAGGTAGACTCCTCTTAAACAATACGCCATGGCACTATTTTCTATTCTATATTTTTATGTTGCAAGTTCTATTCACTATCAATAACCTATATGAATATTTTATGTGATAATGAAAATCTTCCTAACAAGACTCATAAGGTGTCATGTAATTCTTCTTCTGAATATGTATAGAAGTGATTAGTCTATTTAATTCACCCATTATTCTATTATTCTAAACCAATTACTCTTTTAATTCATCTAAATCATTCATAATATTCTCATTCTTAACATCCTTATAATTTCTTCATTTATCACACAACCTTTCACATACCAACAAGCCATTCTTTAACTTTTAATCCTATTTATAAATTATATTTATTATTAATAAAATATAGCTATGGGGAAGGAGCTTGACAACAACCCTGTGTTTCAAGCATAACTATGAAAATATGATCTGGGTATTTAAGATTTTTCGACAAGGGTTAGAAGACATTAAGCCGAAGAAACCCTTTAAATTTCATGTCATCCTAGCTTGCAGAAATAAATTTATGGACTGTGCAACAAGACTATTTTACTGGTTAAAGTAGTCATGGGGGAAGTAGTTTGAAAACTCTATGTTTCGAGCATAACTTAAAAAATATGATCTAGGTATTTGAAATTTTTGGACAAAGGTCATAAGACATCAAGACGTAAAACCCTTTAAATTTCTAGCCAACCCAGTTCTTAGAAACAAAGTTATGGACTGAGCAATTAGACTATTTTACTAGTTGGACACCCGAAAAGATTGAGCATAAAAGAAGGATAAGAATTTCTTTTAAGAAATGTAGTCGATAGGGAGTTTAGGGATCTGTTCATAGAATGCATTGGTTGCAGGAAATACACAGAATGATTTGTTGAGAGAACTAAAGAAATCTTCAAAAATTACATTTATTAATTATTTCAGTTTGAAATTAATTAAACAAAGAGAATTTTTTATTTCCAAACAACATACAGGATAAAATACAAGATAAATTAATTAATCAAATATTTGTTTCAAAAATAAAGATAAAATACAGGAAAACATTGGAACCTTGATGCAATCGATTGGTTATGTTGAAAATTGATGTGGCTCTGAATTTTTCAAGTTGCATCTCCAAACTCTCCAAAACCCTCAAAACAATATCTACAATCTCCCCATACAAAACCTTCTTTTCAAGAACAAAGAAAATTTCAAGCCAAAAAGACCTCCAAAATTCGTTTACAACCTAATCCATTTAAAATCCTCTTAACTATTATTTATTATTCTCCACCATCTCATCCACTTCTTTAAATCAATTTAATTTATTTTCTTCTATTTTCCCCCACTATTTACAACTTCCACTAATTATCTTTTATAATTTTTAACCATGTCTTATGATTTACACAATAATCAAACAATTAAAATATTAATTTTATTAATTTAATCTTTTATATAGTTTATTTGCACAATCACATCAATTTAATATACTTCATTTCAAATATCTACCTTTAAGCCATTAATTCTTTAATTTCATGAAGACTGTAAATAAATAATTTAAATTAATACTATTTTATTTAATCATGCTTCCTTACTATATGTGTTTCTTTATCTTCTACCATTCCAAACCATTTTAATTTTGATAACCTTTATTTTAATGAAATAATCAAACAAAAACACTAATCAACAACTAACTCAAACAAATATAAATCCAAGCAGTACCTAACCTGGAAGGAAAATGAATGACAAAACACAACACTGATGAAAGGGCACTACAGAGTCTACAGAGTTTTTGGTGAATTTATTGGATCTTTACAAATCATTTGTACACATGATTACTTTCTTTTCTATTTATGTTGTGTTTTTAATCAACACGGCTAAATTCTTCGATACAAATTAGAGTATTTAAATTTATGTTATACTGTACCAAAATTTTAAGACCTTTATGTCAATTTTATCCATAGTATTCAACAATATCTAAAATTTGTTATGTAACTAAAATTTAATCAGTCACACAACAAGTAAAAAAAAGATGAGGTTCCTACTATGACACAACACCTACAAATAGATCCATAATGTACACCCCTACTTTATTCAAAGGATCCCAAAGGTTAAGAAAATGTTGTTAATGCACTTCTATATCTTTCTAGGGAAAAATATATGACATACCATTTGTGTAGGCCACAACTATATGCGTTACCTATCGCTCTATTGTCATGCCCATCATTAACAACTAAAGTTTTGGTCTTATAGCCACCTCTGTTGCAAAAATTGTCTTGATGTCTGTCTAGTGAGATCCTTGAATCTTTCACATAATGCACATCAAAGATTTTGGATCACTAAATCTCAAAAAACCTTAGAAGAAATGAATTTCATGAATAACAACTTCTTTAGAGAAGCTGGTAGAGACATTTGTGGTAGAGACAAGTGGCAAGTGGATAGACAACTGACATTCAATGAAGATCTAAGACATTTTTAGCTACATCTTGGGGTTGTTGACACATGCCTCCATGTGTGTAGTGCCCCTCCATTCTCACTATGGATGTGCAGGAAGTTTGGCTTTGAAACTTGGAGACGAAGGTAAAACAATATGGACATTTAAAGTGCTTTGGTGAGTATGATGTATATTGTCATGTTATTATTATTATGCAGAGATTTACTTGGATAGTTAAGTGATGCAGTAGCATGTTTCTTAGGATAAGTGGAAAGAGCAGCATCATACCATTGGGCGTATGAAATACATACAAAGATGAGATATGATTGCTAGAATTTTTTTCCTAGTGCTTCGGTTATTATGCACATGTACTCTAATTTGTATGTTTGAGTGATTAGGTACTAGGCTACGTCTCCACTTGAATTAGCAAGTCCGACCGTGCCTTTAATCCCAATGGTGGTTGAGGAGATAACATCTAAGCCCAAATTATAATCTAACCCTAGCCATGGTCCCTAACTAGGGACAATGGATTCAGTGTGTGACCACCTTTTTCGGGTTGTCATGGGACAATATCTAACCTCCTTTACCATATGTTTGGAGTGTTACACTTATGTGAATGTTTCTTATGGGATATGTGGTTGTTTGATTTTGTTGTCTAGTCTTGGTTTTAGATCCCAACCTGTTGGTGTTAAACCCTATGGTTAGTTGGGTTGTTATGATTGTGATTAATGGTATTTATGTTTTGATGTGAATATTTCTTTCATGTGGAGTCATTTTGTGGTTTATGTCTTACTCTGGTTTGTAGATTATTCGGGTGAAGATAAATATTGGATCAATATGTTACTTATTATTTAATTGTTACTAATATTATTATGATTATATGTATATTACGTTTTATGAAAATAAAGTTATAAATATGAACATATTCTAATATTATTTATTAAATATTAATGTTTATTAGTAAATATTTAAATATTAATATGTAAGTATATGTCATATTTATGTTTTGATTTACTATTTTGGTAGAGTGATTATTTTTATGGAGGTTTTCTTTATCTCTTGTAATATTTTGAATTTATTTAATGAGAAACCCTAAACAAATGAGTTAATTATGTGAGTTAATTTAATTATTTAATTTATTTTAATTATTTAATTTATTTTAATTATTTTATTAATGGGATGAAGATAGGTACTTTAATTTAATATTTTTAGTAATTTATTTTATGAGAGGATTTTATTTCCTTATTTTATTTTGGAAAAAAGAGTTTTTTTTGGGAAAAAGAAAGAAAGTTACTTTCATTTTATTTTTTCTTTCCTTTTTGGAATTTAATTAGTTTTAATTATGAGAAAAATATATGCTGAGCTCTGTCTCCTTTGGGCATAAATTTTAGGAGGGTTTTCCTGCTTTTAAAGGATTTGGGCTTGAGAGTCTATCTCCTTGGCCTTTGGGATTCTTCATTCTCCGAGCTTTGGCCATACCTGGAAAAAGCATTTAGCTGTTGTATTGCAATTTGGAGGCTTTTGGAAAGTTAAAGTTTTCGAAATTTGGCAATCAAACCCCAATACTGTCAAGCTGATCTGTGCTGGATTTGACATCTCATTAATTTTATTTTTGGTATGAACAATTTGATTGATTTCTCCCTCTTATTTTTGAAAATAAATATTATATAGTTTTATTTTTGTGTGTGAATAAAAAATTTATTTATTCTAGAATAAAAATTAATACATATTTGTTGTTTTTGTTCTTTACCAGTAAAATGGTCTGATTGTGTTGCCTATAAATCTATGTTTACAAACTGGGTTGGTGAAATTTTTAAAGGGTTTTTTTATCTCGTTGTCATTTAAATTCTGTCCGAAAATTCAAAAACCTAGATTGTAGTTTGTGAGATATGGTTGAAACACGAGACTGTTGTCAAGTTGCTCCTCTATGACTGCAAATATTCTTATTTCTCCCTGTAACCAACCAATAGAAGATTGATGTTTTAGATTTATAAGAATTTGAAAGGGTTTAAATTAATTTAAGTTTTGAAAATTTTACTTTATAAAATAAATTTGGTTGTTGAGTTACTCATTTTTTCATTTGATTGTAACCGAATATTGTCGAAAAGAGGGTTTTATCCAGGAGTCATCTGTTGTTTTACATTTTATGAATTTATGATTCATTTTTAGTCAATTTCATTGTGTTGCTGAGTAGCTGACGACTAAATCTGAAATGGGTATTTTACAGATTTTGATTTCAAATTGATATGACTATTTTATGGTTGTTTTATTGTTGACAGATTTGACTGTTGTCAAGTGAGAATTAGTTCAGTTTTAAAAGTTGTATTGGAAAGTATAACTATATTTTTTAATCTGTATTGTGTTGTACTATTTTTATTTAAATGTGTTTACTATTTGCATGTTATAAATCCCTTCATATTTGTGAGATCTTATGTTAAAGCTTCTGCATGTGTAAAGATCACTTGTACCAAGATTGTGCATTGTTGGTCTTGGCTATGAACTACTAAGTTAAAATTGGTTATCATGTTATAATATTGTGAAAATAATGTAATATGCATCATTGTGGTGTTGCAGTATAATGATAAGTTTTTGGGTTTTCTATCTATTGTGTTATGTGATTGAGTCTTTAGAAGTACCTAGAAGTCATTATGGAAGTCCTCGTAATTTTTGGTTGATTCTGGTTTTAGTAGTCTCCTTTGGATGTTTAGTGTAAGCCACTTATTTTTTTATTGTTTTTTTGTGTGTGGGGCCTAGTGTTATCTCCTAGCACAAAGGGAGTGGGCCTCAGGGTTCCACGTGGTAGGGTGGTATTTCTGAACCATCAATTGGGGTTTAGATGGTACAAACCATGCGCAACATGGAGAGTTTTTCTTTTCACTTCATTCTATGGTTAAATTTATATGCAGATGATATTTCTATGAAAATTGTATTCAATATGTATTTTATATATATTCCTCTTAGATGGATATATCTTGTACGTTGTAGCATTCTTGTAATGAAAATGTAAATGGATTGAAGTAGTTTTGAAGATATATATTTATTATTGTATATTATGTAATGGAAAGGTTAGCATAAAAATGTTGTATTTATGATACATATAAACTTAATTTAGTAGTAGATGTGATATGTCTTTATGTATCTTTTTTATGGTGTTAATTAAAAATAGGTTCATATGAACATACTGTTAAATGAGGTTTAAAAATAACTAAGTTATATTACCATATGTAATTTGTTGTATGAAATATAATTTAGATTCAAAATATTAACTATATGTGTTTTAGTATATCAAATGTATTTATATAGGCTTAGTTAGTGTAGGTGTATCGTAGTAGCGATGTTAGGGGACCATTGTGGATAGGTGTGTAAATGGGTTATGATTAATGTTACTTTTAGGTCATAATGTGATTATGATATGATATTAATGTAATGATGTCATTTATATTAATTTGTTGAGTTGCATTAGTTAATGTCACTTTAGTTTCAAAAAAAAAAATTATTAACATGATCTTATTTATCTTTTGTGTTACCCACTAGGTCCTTTAGCGGGGCGTTACAATGTGTGCACATAGTCCCAAAAACATTAGAAACCCATCAAATTTTTTCTTTCTACTCACTTTTCATTAATTCGCCATAAGGTATTTTCCTTCAAATTTGTAAATGAAAAAAGCCAAAAATCCCACCAAAAATATGATGGCTAATTAGCGAAAAGAGAAAAAGGTGAATAATATTTTCCTTCAAGTTTGTAACTGAAAAAAGCCAAAAACCCCACCGAAAATATGACTAGTCGATCAACAAAAACTAAAACACCAATGAAAATTAGATTTGAAAAATCAAAGCACTAAAACATTTTTCTTCTTTGTTGGCACAGTTTCCAAGGAGAAAACTATTTGCATATAGAAAAATAACTAGAAATAATATAATCACCATAACCACCGAATTAAACTGTAAATGAAAAGGCAAAGAATATGAAACTATTTTTATTCACACTGACAATGTAGTGAATGTCATCATCTTTATTGGCAAAAATGTTGAATATAAACATACCAATGAAAAGCTGACCAAAAAATAGTTACCACCAAATTAAACTATAATCGAAGAGAAAAAGTATATGTAACTATTTTTATTCACACTGAAAATACAGTGAATGTCATCGTATTTATTGGGAAAAATGTTGAATATAAACAAACTGAAGAAAATCTATACAAAAAAAGAAAAACATTTACATAATTGTCTAACTATTTTTTGAAGAAGATTGTGGCAATGTAAGATCAATTTCTTGACAAAAATCATGGCGTTTAGTCTATGAATACTAATTGCGGTGTGTATTTGGCCAATAGGTTAACCAGATGGAACCTTTAATAATCCATTTCAATGTTTGTCCCTCCAAATCCCTAATCAGCTTCCATGTTATGGAATTTTCATAATTCTCATTGGAAAAGACCACCCCTCCTCCCTCGGTGAAAGCTCTGAAAGCCCTGAAATATCTTTCCATGAACAATGGTTTGCGGCCCAACACAGAAAACTTTGGAGACCCATTTTTAAAGACCGCCTTTCCAGTGGTGCCATCATACAGAGTCTAGTCTATCTTTGCTTCGCTATAGTTGATGACTGATTGCTCAAAACTCCAATGATTGATCTTGACTATGGATGTATAGTTTTAGCGGAAACCATGAGACTCACATTCTTTAGTGGTGTGAATGTGGCCTGGTACATGCTCCCCTTATCAATATCTGTGATGGGATTCTGCGATGATTGACTCAAACTAATAGAATAGACACCACATCTATTCTCAGGGCCAATTTTCAAGCAGACTTTCAATAGAAAGTGTCACTCATTTGGAAATTCATCTTTGATCCCCATACCCCTATGGTATATTGGGTCCAATGGAGACACATCGCACCTGATATTGTTCATTTACATACAAATTTCAATCCACTGTGAGTGGACATTGATGGCATGTCCAAACTCAAAGCTACCAAAGGAAAGAGACGAAAATAATCCCCAAAACAACAATGAAGCCAAATGCAAATCTTGATGCAGTGACTCTTCTCTTTGATTCTGAAGATCATATGTGCCAAGATCACATATGCATCCCCCACAACTGCTCACAACCCAACAGAAGCTTAGAGGCATTCAAATTTTTTCCTTGATATCAAACCGCATACAACTAAAATTATCTTTCATTGTCACTGAGTAAAATATCCATGGCGCTCCCTCACTGTATTCAAAAAAACTATAAACATCATATAGCAATTGCATGTATTCATCTAACGACTCCATGTATGGACGCGAGAGATTTAGGAACTAAGAATGCATAGAGTTTTACAAATATAACAACAGGTGGGCTAAGATTGAATCAAGAATAACAAGTGTGGAGATTAACTAGAATGTTGAGATATTTTGAAATGGATGGTTAAGTTCAAGTCATGATTGAGTGTATAAAAATATCTTGTTAGGTAGACTCCTCTTAAACAATATGCCAAGACACTATTTTCTATTTTATATTATTATACATTGCAAATTATATTCACTATAAAAAACATATATGAATATTTTATGTGATAATAGAAATCTTCTTAACAAGATTCATCTTAAGGTGTCATGTAATTATTCTTTTGTAATGTATAGAAGTGATTAATCTATTTAATTCACCCATTATTCTATTATTCTAAACCAATTACTCTTTTAATTCATTCTAAATCATTCCTAATTTTTCCATTCTTAACATTGTTATTATTTCTTCATCTATCACACAACCTTTCCCATACCAATAAGCGATTCTTTAACTTTTAACCCTATTTATAAATTATATTTATTATTAATGAAATACAATCACGGGGAAGGAGTTTGATAGCAACCCCATGTTTCAAGCATAACATAGAAAATATGATTTGGGTATATGCGATTTTTGGGCAAGGTTTATAAGACATTAAGCCTAAGAAACCCTTTAAATTTCACGTCAACCAAATTCATAGAAATAGATTTATGAATTGCACAATTAGACTATTTTATTGGTTAAAGTAGTCATGGGGGAAACAGCTTGACAACAACCCTGTGTTTCGAGCATAACTCAAAAAATACAATTTGAGTATTTGAGATTTCTAGATAGTGGTTAGAAGACATTAAGGTGCAAAAATAATTAAATTTCTAGTCAACTCAATTCATAAAAATAGAGTTATGGACTGAAAAATCATATTATTTTACTAGTTGGACACCCGGAAAGATTGAGCACAAAAGGAGGCTAATAATTTCTTTTAAGAAATGCAATTAGGGAGTTTAGGGATCTATTCATAGAATGCATTGGTTGCAGGAAATACACAAAATGATATGCTGAAAGAACTAAAGAAATCTTTAGAAATTACATTTATTAATTATTTTAGTTTGAAATTAATTAAACAAAGAAAAGTTTTTCTTTCCAAATAGCATACACAATCAAATATTTGTTTTAAAAATAGAGATAAAACATAGGAAAACATTAGAACTTGGATTCAATCAATTAGTTGTGCTGAAAATTGATGCAGCTCTGAATTTCCCAAGTTGCAGCTCCAAACTCTCCAAAACCCCCAAAACAATCTTTTTAATCTCCCTATATAAAACCTCCCTAGAATTTTTTTTTTTTAAAACAAAGAAAATTTCATGGCAAGAAAACCCCCAAAATTAGTTTTTAGCCCAATCCATTTAAAATCCCTTTAACTATTATTTATTATTTTCCATGATTTGTAACTCTATCCACTTCTTTAAATCAATTTAATTTATTTTCTTTTATTTTTCCCCACTATTTACAACTGCCACTAATTATCTTTTATAATTTTCAACCATGTCTTATGATTTACACAATAATCAAACAATTAAGATATTAATTTTATTAATTTAATCTTTTATATAGTTAATTTGTACCATCACATCAATTTAATATATATATTTAAATATTTAATTTTAAGCCATTAATTTTAATTTATGAAGATCAAATAAATGCTTTTAATAATATTTTATTTAATCTATACTTTTATTATATAAAAGCTTTTTATTTTAATTTTTCTGAAACATTTTTAATTTCAATAACTTTTATTTTAACGAAATAATCAAACAAAAACACTAATCAACAATTAACTCAAACAAATACAAGTCCAAGTAGTACCTAACTTTGAAGTAAAACGAACAACAAAACACAACACTGACAAAGGGGCACTATAGAGTTTAGCGTTTTTGGTGAATTTCTTGGATCTTTATAGATCATTTGTACAAATGATTACTTTCTTTTCCATTTTTGTTGTGATCGTAAATCAAAACGGTTAAATTGTTCAATACGAATTAAAGTATTTAAATTTATATTATACTATACCAAACTTTTAAGACCTTTATGTCAATTTTATCCACAGTATTCAACAATGTCTGAAATTTGTTATGTAACTAAAATTTAATCAGTCACACAATGAGCAACAAAAAGATGAGGTTTCTACTATGACACAACACCTACAAATGGATCTACATTATACACCCCTACTTTGTTTAAAGGATCCCAAAGGTTAAGAAAATATTGTTAATGCACTTTTATATCTTTCTACAAAAAAAATATGACATACCATTTGTGTAGGTCACAACTATATGCATTACCTATCGCTCTATTGTCATGCCCATCATTAGCCACTAAATTTTTGGTCTCAAGGCCACCTCTGTTGCAAAAATTGTCTTGGTGCTTGTCTAGTGAGATCCTTGAATCTTTCACACAAAGCGCACTAGGGATTTTGGATCACTATTGAAATATCAAAAAACCTTGAAAGAAATATATTTTATGAATAACGATTTTCTTTAGAGAAGTTGTTAGAGCCATTTGTGGTAGAGATAAGTGGCAAGTGGATAGACAACTGACATTCAATGAACAACTATGACACTTTTAGTTGCATACTGGAGTTATTAACACATGCCTCCACACATGCCCATAGTCCCAGAAACATTAGAAATCCATCAAACTTTTTCTTTTTGCTCACTTTTCATTCACCACAAGGTGTTTTCCTTCCAATTTGTAAATGATAAAAGCCAAAAACCCCACCGAAAATATGACTAGCCAGTCAACAAAAAGAGAAAAACCAATGAAAATTAGATTTGAAAAATCAAAGCACTAAAACCTTGTTCTTCTCTATTGGCACGGTTTCCAAGGAGCAAACTATTTGCATATAGAAAAATAACTAGAAATAATAGAATCACCACAACCACCGAATTAAACTGTAAATGAAGAGGCAGAGAATATGAAACTATTTTTATTCACACTAAAAATGTAGTGAATGCCATCATCTTTATTGGCAAAAATGTTGAATATAAATATGCCGATGAAAAATTGACCAAAAAATAGTTACCACTGAATTAAACTGTAATTGAAGAGGCAGAGTATATGAAACTATTTTTATTCACACTAAAAATGCAATGAATTTCATCATATTTATTGGGAAAAATGTTGAATATAAACAAATCGAAGAAAATCTATACAGGAAAAGCAAAAAATGTACATAATTGTCTAACTATTTCCTTAGTGAAAGCTCTGAAAGCCTTGAAATACTTGTCCATGAACTATGGTTTACGGCCCAACACAAAAAACTTTGGAGGCCCATTGTTAAAGACTGCCTTTCCAGTGGTGCCATCATACAAATTCTAGTTTATCTTTGCTTCACTATAGTTGATGATTGTTTGCTCAAAACCCCAATGGTTGATCTTGACTTTGGATGTAGTTGTAGTAGAAACCATGAGACCCACTTTCCTGGGTGGTGTGAATGTGGCTTGGTACATGCTCCCCTTATCAGTGTCTTTAATGGGATTCTGTAATGATTGACTCAAACTAACAAAATAGATGCCACATCTATTCTCAGGGCCAATTTTAAAGCAAACTTTTGTTAGAAAGTTCCGCTCATTTGGAAAATCATTTTTGATCCCCATACCCCTATGGTATATTGGGTCCAATGGAGACAAATTGCACCTGATATTGTTCATTTGCAGACAAATTTTAATCCAATGTGGGTAGACATTGACGGTGTGTCCAATCTCAAAGCTGCAATCTAGTAGATGGTAATTCAAAACTTGGTCGAGATTTTCTTCAGCGATCATACATTTTTTGCTAGTCTCCATTGTGAGGAGTGAAGAATAGGAAATAATCTTCCACAAACCCTTAATGTCTAATTTGTAGGAAATCTTCAACATTGATGGATACTCCTTCGAGCCAGATAACAATTTTGCACTAAGTAGGGAAGCCCAATGATAGATGCAAAGATGTGTTTCGGCATATCCAAGAAGTAATTGAACTTTTTGTTGTGCTTCCACCAGAATTTATGAGCAGGAAGACCACACATTAAGATCATGTTTGGATTAGGAAAGAAACAAAGAGAACGTCCCAACAATTAGAGTGTTAAAGTATAACTTGTATCCTGGGGGTTCAATTATGCCTCCCTTTAATCCCAATAAAAATAATTAAAAAGACAATCGTACAAATCCTTCTTTACGGTGAAAGGAAAGAGATGAAAATAATCCCCAAATCAGCAATGAAGCCAAATGCAAATTTTGTTGTAGCAACTCTTATCTTCGATTATGATCATATGTGTCAAGATAACATATGTGTCCCCCACAGCCACTCACAACCCAACGGAATCTTAGATGCATTCAAATTTTGTCCTCAGTATCAAATTGCAAACAAATAAACTCATCTTTCGTTGTGGCTGAGTAAAATATCCATGGCACTCCCTCACCGTATTAAAAAAGTTGTAAAGATCATATAGCGACTCCATGTATGAACGCGAGAGATTTAGGAACTACGAATGCATGGAGTTTTACAAATGTAACAACAAATGCGCTAGGATTGAATTAAGAATGACAAGTGTGGAGATTAACATGAATGTTGAGATATTTTGAAATGGATGGTTAAGTTCAAGTCATGATTGAGTGTATAATAATATTTTTTCAGGTAGACTCCTCTTAAATAATACACCATGACACTATTTTCTATTCTATGTTTTTATGTTGTCAGTTCTATTCACTATCAAGAACCTAAATGGATATTTTATGTGATAATGGAAATATTTCTAACAAGATTCATAAGGTGTCATGTAATTCTTCTTTTGTAATATATAGAAGTGAGTAGTCTATTTAATTCACCCATTATTGTATTATTTTAAACCAATTACTCTATTAATTCATCTAAATCATTCCTAATTTTTCTATTCTTAACACCGTTATTATTTATTCATCTATCACACAACTTTTCACATACCAACAAGCTATTCTTTAACTTTTAACCCTATTTATAAATTATATTTATTATTAATGAAATACAACCATGGGGAAAGAGCTTAACAAAAACCCCATGTTTCAAGCATAACATAGAAAATATGATCTGGGTATTTTCAATTATTGGACAAGGGTTAAAAGACATTAATCAGAATAAACCATTTAAATTTCATGCCAATCCAGTTCATAGAAACAAATTTATGGACTACACAATGAGACTATTTTATTGGTTAAAGTAGTTATGGGGGAAACTTGATATTAGCCATGTGTTTCTAGCATAACTCAAAAAATACGATCTAAGTATTTAATATTTTGGACAAATATTAGAAGATATCAAGGTGAAAAAACCAATTATATTTCTAGCCAACTCAGTTTGTAGAAACAAAGTTATGGATTGAGCAATCAGACTATTTTATTGGTTGGACACCTGAAAAGATTAAGCACAAAAGAAGGAAAAGAAGGCTAAGAATTTCTTTTAAGAAATGAAATCGGTTGAGAGTTTAGGGATATATTCATATAATGCATTGATTGTAGGAAATACACAAAATGATATGCTGAGAGAACTAAAGAAATCTTCAGACATTACACTTATTAATTATTTTAGTTTGAAATTAATTAAACAAAGAGAATTTTTTGTTTCCCAACAACATACACAATTAAATATTTGTTTTAAAAATAGAGATAAACTACAAAAAAACATTGGAACTTGGATTCAATCGATTGGTTGTGCTGAAAATTGATGTGGCTCTGAATTTCTCAAGTTGTAGCTCCAAACTCTCTAAAACCCCCAAAATAATCTCTGCAATCTCCCTATATAAAACCTCCCTAGAATTTTTATTTTCAAAAATAAAGAAAATTTCATGGCAAGAAAAACCCC
>VDFB02031624.1:0-26534 GCA_007258455.2 Sequoia sempervirens | reverse complement strand
TTGACTTACCTATGAGTTTAGCACAATTTATCAATGAGTAACTTGCGAGTTAACCTACCAAAACTCATGAGTTCGATAAAATAGTTATTTAATGATGCATAATATTAGTTTGCGGCTAAAAAAGCATCAAAACGCTTTAGTTTTCATAATTTATTATTCTAGCTCTCACTCCTTCAACACGTTGACAACATTCAATGCATTTGCAAGTGATTTCAATAGATTTTGCATGCTTTTGGACTGATTTGATGGCTGAAAAGTTTTTTGGCAGCATTTGCAAGGTAAGAAACCTTACAATGTCCCTACTTGTGTTTTTTATTTTCAGATTTTTCTTTTGTTTTTCCCTCTCATTCTAGGGTTTTATTATTCTTTGAGATATGGCATCTACTTTGGACCCTTTTTTGAAGCATGGAATCCTCGAGGGAGAAGCAAGACAAGTAGTGTGTAATTATTTTCAAAAAAAGATTTGAGGCATCAACTACTTCAAATATCATCTTGCCTAAATCCATAGAAGAGATGTTTCACATTTTGATGTAGTAGAGCCCAATGTTATATGAAAGGTTATGGCTCTTCCTCTTTTCATATGAGGAAGAATGGTAGAGTAGGCAACAATAGATATATTGGCACGAGATTATTATGAGTTTGATTGCATATGAAATGTTTTGATGCTTTTCTAACCACTATGATTTGACAGGACATGACAATGGGCTGGACACTATGATGTTTGATATTTATATTTATGATCTATTAAAATACTAAATGTAATATTAATGGTCATCTTAGCTTTAGTTAGTCGTTTGTTAGCTTTAGTTAGCTTTTAGTAACTTTTGTTTACGTTTTAGTTGGTTTTGACATCTTTCTGTTGGTTTTGGTTTTTTTGAAGGCATTTTTCTTTCCTTGTGGCTATGACCTGGTGATACTTGTGTCGGATCTCACACTAGATTTTTGGTGACGTTTTTCTGCATTTTCCTTCTGTTCGCGAGTTTCCATCTGAGCCGCGACCTTTGTGTTTTCTTGTACGATTTTTTCAAGATTTTTTGTGGACGGACCTTCTAAATTTGTGGCAGATTTTTAAAGCGCTGGTGTGGTTGAGTTCGCCTAGGGTTTCTGTCCCTACTTGATTTCTTGACTTTGTGATTGCATTTGCTGGTTCATGGATTTGTTCCTATGTTTTTTCTTATTTATTTGTTGTTCATGGGTTTGGCGTGAGTTGGCATTTTTTCTAGACGGATCTTATTTCCAAATTCTTGGCTGCTGGGCGTTTTCTTCTTGGCTATATTTACCTAAAAATCGTGGAGTTTTTCTCCAGATTTTTGGAAGATTCATGGGTTGCTAATTGAAGTTGATGCTTGCGCTAGTTTGTGAAAAGGTATTTTTAGATTTATTGGGCATCTTCATTAGTGTTTCTAGGCGATTTTGCAAAAATCGTGTTTTCATGGCAACCTGAAGGGTTGTTTTTTGAGCTAGTTTTAATAGAATTTTTCTGGGAAAAATAAAAAATTTTGCAAAGAGTTTTTTGAAAAAAAATTGGTACAAGAGTTTTTGAATATTTTTCTATAAAATTTTGCAGTTTTGAGGATTTTTTTTGAAAATTTTTTACTTTTTTCAGAGTTTTTGAAGGTTTTTCTGAAAAATCTTACAATTTTTGAGTCTCTTTTTTAGACAATTTTTGAAAAATCATGGGTTTTGCTAGCTGTTTTTTCAGAGTTTATGCCAGCTGATCACAGTGTTACCTTGTTTTTCGTGCTTTGGAAAATGGGAGGGATGGCTGCTTTGTCCAACATCATGTTGGAAAGTATGCAGAGGTTCAATGGGAAAAGTTACACTACCTGGAAGCAAAGGAAGCTCACAGTTTTCGAGTGTCGGTGTCTTGATTTGATTGTTCTACAAGAAAGGATCTATAATCACGATGCGGTTATGCTTCTCCAGTTATCAGTCACTGATGATATGCTTCCAAAAGATTATGGATAAACTTGATTTATGTGTGTAGGATGACCATTAAGGGAGGGTATTAAAATATTAAATATAATATTAATGGTCATCTTAGGTTTAGTTAGTCGTCTGTTAGCTTTAGTTAGCTTTTAGTAACTTTTGTTTACGTTTTAGTTGGTTTTGGCATCTTTTTGTTTTTTAGCTTTAGTTTACGATGGTTTCTTTTTAGAAACATCGTCTTGTAATTTCCTTTATAAGGAGCTTTCGTCTCCTCTTGTAATTAAGCAATTATGAATATCAATTATCTTTTCATGATCATGACTATTGAACTTGACACTCATTAGTAATAACTACTAACTATGAATGTAATCCATATTAATGATGTGTATTGATTTTTATTTTTGATCTACGAGTATGAATGAATGGAAAATTATTATTACTTATCAGCCCTCTAAAGTAAGTTTTATCATTATGCATGTTTTTAAAGATTATTTTATAAATATATATGATTTTTTATGTTCAAAAATTTTCTGAGTTTTTGCCAATTCACCAAGTCCAACTCAAATTTGGGCTTGCCGAGTTTTTTGAAATCATGAGTTTTTTAATGACTAAAACAGTAGCAGCAAAAATCTTTTGGGGAAAAATTGGAAAACCAAAAGTATAATATTTTTTGAAAAAACCAGGACAAAAATCAGATTTAAAGAAAAACGAAAAAAATAGTGGAACAAGAGAGAAAAACATTTTTTTAAAAAAATTGGAAGGCATTTTCATAGCATAGAGATATAGAGAGCAAGTAAAATAAAGAGTTTAACTAATGAATTGTAGAAAATAGATTTTTGTTGTTTATATTCATATCGTTGATTACATTGCATTGCATATCTTTCAAAGCGTTACTTCACAATGCATAACTACTAACTAGATGCTGATAGATGACAAAATTTCAATTACAATATAGTTTGTACAAAGTCAACCTATAAACTAAGTATAGAGTTTCAAAAAATCAGACATAGCCAATGACTCTTGTGACTACAAATAGAGCTATGGTAGAGGGCTGCAGGTCCTAATGATGAAGCTCCTGGGTCAAATCCTCTCCTAAGTTGTTCAATCTCATGAGTATCCAAGTTGGCTTGTGTTAGGATCTCAAAATCCTTAGGCTCAAGAAAGTCATCATCACCACTAATCCACTCAGACTCTGGATCAATCTCATCAAGGTCAATTGGCTCATCATCCTCAATGTTACTTGGTTTTGTCCATGGACAAATTAGTCTTGGGATTACAAGTGAATAACATTATGAATACAATTACAAATTTACAGCTATGATTGCAAGTATACTAAAAGTCTAACCTTGTGCTTTTCTTAGCTTCAAGTGGAGGTTGTGGCGAACAAACGCTAGGTCATTCATCTGTTGTTGTGTTAGACAATTGCGTTTCTCTGAATATGTGTGTTCAAAAACACTCCAAGTACGCTCACAAGTAGATGAACTGCATGGCTGACTCAAAATGCATCTAGCCATCCATCTAAGATTTTTGGTTTCTTGACCAAAAAAATCCCACCATTGCACTAAAAAACACATTATTTGGAGATCAAATCATGTAAGAATATCTTAAAACAATAACACATTTAATGTACATGTTGAAAAATTAGAGAGACTATCAAAATTTTGACTCTATTACCTGGTTTGAAGGTCTTCCTGCCTTCCACAATAGCCTTAGATGAGAGAAACCCTTTCTTGTTTTTACATTAGCAACTCTACCATAGCTGCCTACAATGATTTTGTGGTAGTAAACATTTTCTCCATGCACATGAACAAGTTTTGTGTGGCCTCACCATCATCATGTTTGAATGAAGAGTTATAGAACAATGTTGGATTGAGATAATATCATGCAACATGGAGAGAGAGTGCATTTGTCTATCCCATCTTCTATCAATTATGTCCCATAATGGCATACGCCTGTCTCTGTTATAGTCATCAATGCATGTTATTGAAGTGATGGCAAGGTGATTATAGGGGTCATGGAACCTCTCTTTCATGGAAAGCATCATGACAATAGAACCAAACACGATCATGTTTTCTTTTTGATGGCCTTTCTCTAGGTTATCATCAATGATAACCATTAGTGTTGGTTTACTTGTTCTCATGACCCCACTTTCCCTAAGAATTGGTCTGATCCTTATCCATAATAAATATATTCTTAGCTTGGTGTTGTGGCATGCTATCAAGATTTATAATGAGCTTGTTGTAGACTAGCTTTGCAATGACAATTGAGATTGTTGTAGACAATAAATGAAATGGGATATGAATTGGTATGAACCTTGGGCACCATAATGACCAAAATTTGTCCATTCCAACAATCATATTAGCATGGGTGTGATCTAAATTTGCAAGAAACATCAAGTATTGGGAGTAAATGTTTCTTAAGACCTCAATGAAAGGGAGGTGAGATTCATCTTATTTATGATAGAGCACTCAAGGAAAGGGGTTTTTCACATAGGGGGCTTTATTTTGGTCTAATTAGGTGGTTTCATGGAGGACCATATAGGTTTGTTTGGTACTTGCCTACTTCTTGTCCATGGGATGGCAATGGAAGGTGGGTAATATCATATTGTTTCTCATTATTATTAGTACAATCCTTTGACTCATGCACTAAAGATTGTGGATGATTAAGAGAGGGTAAATAATGGATGTGGGAGGTGTTGTTAGGATGGAGCCAACAGTTATGGGGAATGAGAGGGTGATGGAATTGAGGTGGAATCTTAAATTTTAGGAGATATCACTAGATGAATTAGAAGAACAATATCAACAAAGGGGAAAGTGTGGAGATGTTGATACTTGACGATGGTTATGCAAGGATGAGCAAGGGATATGTAGACATGAGTTTTGACTGGTAGAGGAGAGCAATGATATAATGTGTACTTTATACAAGTATTTAGGTTGTCACTATCATAAAAATTTAATAATAATAATGACTGCCATATTGATGATAACAACATCAATTATTAATATTATCAGTGGTAACAGTATTAATCAGAATAGTAATAATAGCATTAGTCTTGTATGCCTAGGCATTCTCTAATTTGATTGTTAAAATAATATATTGAACATAAAATGATCGATGAGTTTATTCATTTACAATGTAGTCCTTTAAGAGGCATCTAGAAATAGACCTAACATATCATACTATCTGGTGATGAAAAGCAAATAGGGAACCTGCGGAAATAATCTCATACATTGAAATCAATCTCCTTACATCTACATTTTAATCAAATAAACTATGATATTAGCTTATTGTTATTGTATGAGAATGCTATTTTAGCAGACTATAAGAGATCATAGACTGCTGTTTTCTCATGCTTGAATAAGGGGGGAGACTAAAACTTTTCTTATTTTCTGTAAGCACTTTGGTTTGTAACTTTTTGAGCTTGTGCTTAAGGTATAACATATTTATATCAGTAAAGAGAAGTTTAATATGGTTAAGTTGAATGAGACTTCTGAAGTGAATCTACATTTTGGCTGAAGTAAATTTCTGAGTTATTTGTAGTTCCTCAGGCTTAGGTATCGAATTAATTTGGTTTAAGCATCCTAGTTGTATTGAATTCAATTCTTGTTACTTCACTGTTTTGTCTTTTGGTCAGTTTTACTCTTAGGGTTTTCTTTATGCTAAGCCTTTGCTATTATAATTGGGTGTATTTTCGAGTCCCATTGACATATTTTGGTGACTAGTGGACTGAATACAATTTCTTTCTATCTTACATTGTACCTTTCTTTCTTTATTATTCTTTCATAATAGAAAAGTTAATATGAAAATGTCTTTTCTGTCATGTCTTTATTGTAAAGTTAATACTTCTTTAACAATTTTTTCTCTGTAATGGGATTTGCATATTAACTATTCACAGGTTGAGAAAGCAAGAAACCACTACATGGATCTTTCTTTCTCTTCAGCATGTGCAGCTATTATTGATATTGGTAATGCTGGGAATTTATATCTGGATGAGCGTGCTCCATGGACTCTGTTCAAGCAAGGGGGCTCAGGTGCTGAAGTAGCTGCAAAGGTATAAGAACGAAGCACATATTATTAGCTTACAAATAAAATAACACCTAAGAATGAACTGTCTTGAATGTTCTATCATTACTGTGCTGTTACGTGGTCACATTGTCATCTCTATTGGGTCTTATTTGTCATTATTTTCAAAACATATTTACTTTTTCAAATTGCAATGGAAAGTTTCTTATATGACCTGCTTTTCCAAGTTCTTCAAGGGAGTAATTCTGCAACTTTTTACACTGTAAGAAAAATAGTTTGCAGAATGATATATGTAACCATAGCAGCAAAAATCTTTTGGGAAAAAAATGGCAAACTAGAAGTATAAGAGTTTTTGAAAAAATCGGGAAAAATTCAGATTTAACAAAAAAATATTAAAAAATAAAAATATTGAAGAAGAGACAAAAACTACTTGTTTTTGAAATTTAAAGGCATTTCCATAGCATAGAGATATAGAGACTAAATAAAATAGAGAGTTTAGCCCATGAATTGTCCAAATGAAAAGTTTATCTAAAATAGCAGAATGCAGTGTAGCATGTAAGATTTGCTAGTAAATGATTCTTTGGTAAGTTTTGTATGAAGTTGATTGAGTTACTGCGAAGTTAATAAAATATGAAATATTCCCCTTAGTTTTTTCCCAATTTTTTCATAACAAGTCCAACACAAACACCATTGATTAGCATTAGCTCCAAAGATAATCAACTTAAAAGTAACCCTCACCAAGAATCTTCACCAAGATCCTAATGTGGGCGAGGTGATAGCATACGGTGTCGGGGATCATTAGCAATAAGCTGAACTGAAATTACAATGCTGGAAATGAAAGAGTAGGTGGTGAACCAACCATGAATTCTGCTTTACCACTTATTCAATGGAGGGAAGCAAACTGAAAATAGAAAACTCAATCACTTATTTACCGGGAGTATGAGAGACAAATTGAAATATGCAAAAGATAAAGAGGCTGATTCAATACTACCGAAACCAGCTATTACAATGAGCTTATTAGAATGATTTATCAATGAAATCCTCTCCAACTTCAATACAATGTTTCTATAATATGTACAATTACAATCATGAATAGAAACAACAAAGAATTTAAGCATGAAATGGAAATATCTTGGTCTGATATAAAGAACCAGCAAACTGTAATTTAGACAAGCAAGCTGTACATCCAGCAAAATGCTCATTTCTCTCACAAAACACCTCCAATGCACTCCAAACTGAAAGCAAACACTTATTAGAAGCTAGGCGACTGGCAAGCATGAGATTGACAATAAA
The DNA here is from genome assembly GCA_007258455.2 of Sequoia sempervirens. Lineage (NCBI taxonomy): Eukaryota > Viridiplantae > Streptophyta > Pinopsida > Cupressales > Cupressaceae > Sequoia > Sequoia sempervirens. Next base: position 19,289 of record VDFB02031624.1, on the reverse strand, counting down.
AAATTCCCACCAAATTGAAATATACCAAACCAATTTTTTTTAATTTTTCAATTACAACAAGCAGAGCAATACACAATCGTTAGGGTTAGCACTTAAACCAAACGATGCGGAATTCAACTCTAACCAAGAATGTACACCAGGATCCCGAGTTGGGCAAGGTGTGAACATATGGTCAAAGGATCTCAATGCAATGCTGATAAGGAACCCTAACCAAGAATGCGCCGGATGACGACGAGCATATGGTCAGAGGGTCTTAATGAAATGCTGATACAAGGAACTCTAACCAAGAATGCGCCAGATGACGGCGAGCATATGGTCAGAGGGTCTTAATACAATGCTGCTACAAAGAACTCTAACCAAGAATGTGTCCAAGATGGACGAACATATGGTTAGAGGATCTCTACCACTACAAGTGTTGAAAGCAAACTCAACACCAAGTATGTGCTACCCAATCCAGAATGGAAATGAGGCGACCATATGGTTGAGATATAAAGAAATACAAATGCAACTTCAGAATGTAAAGTAGGAGGCAACCCAGCCTCTTCCACTTATTCAGTGGGCATTACAAAGCATGATAAAACAAGATTAAGAGAAATGCTAACAGTACTACTGTTCAGCTTACAATGAAATATAGAATGCCTGCAAGATCAAGGATTAGAGCTCTTCAAATTGCTACAATAACAAAGGTGTCTTTCACAAGGCCTTTTATGACTCCCTAACACCAATCCATGAAGAAAATGCAGATTTCTCAAATCTGATATGATAGGCTAATCCTGTCCTCGGAAAGATGTCCTCTTCTGATCCGCATACTGTTTCTGCTGATTTTGTGCCTTGGCGATATTTTCCTTGAGAGCCCTCATAGTATCCTGACTCTCCTGCAACAAGTCTCCAGCACTCGGCACTCTACTGTCGCTTAGCAGCAAATCTAGAAAACTCGGTGCCTCATACCCATACAACGCCATAAAAGGAAACATTTGAATAGTCATGTGGAATGTCGTGTTGTAGCAATACTCGCACAAATGAATCCACTTGACCCATGCCTTCTGCTGCCCTGCAATATAATTTCTGAGATATCCTTCCACCCACTTATTTACTATCTCCGTCTGCCCATCAGTCTGCAGGTGGTAACTAGTGCTCGGGTGAGCTCGGTCCCACAAAGTCTGAACACCTCCTGCCAGAAGTGACTCAAGAACCGACTATACCTGTCGCTCACAATGCTCCAAGGCAATCCATGTAATCTGAACACCTCACGAAAGAATACCTCTGCTACCTGTGTAGCTGTGTAGGTTGTGGTGATTGGAAAGAAGTGGGCATACTTCATAAGCCAATCCACAACTACATATATGCAATCACGCCCTTGGGCTTTAGGCAAGCCCGTAATAAAATCCATCGACAGGCATTCCCACTTCCTGTCAAGAATCGGAAGTGGCTGCAATAAACCTGCCGGGTACGTGTTCTCCTGCTTGTTCTGCTGACAAACAGGGCACTCACACACGTATTGAAGAACATTTGCCTTGAGTCCTTTCCATGTGAATCTCTCCCGAATTTGTCTGTAGGTCTTGAAGTACCCAGGATGTCCTGCTAGGCACGTCATGAAAGGCCCGCATGATTATGTTCTTCACCTCTGAACCTGGGATCAAAAATATCCTGTTCTTGTAAATGATCAAGTCATTCACAAGTGTATACTTGGTATCAACCGTTGATCCCTCAACAATGCTGGAGGCCCAACTATCCTTGGCATACTCTGCCACTATCATATGCCTCCAATCCTCCGTGATATGAACCATAGAGCTCAAATATGGCCGGCGTGAAAGTGCATCAGCTACAACATTCTGAGTGCCTTTGAGCATTGTGAGCGACAGGGATAGTCGGTTCTTGAGTCACTTCTGGCAGGAGGTGTTCAGACTTTGTGGGACCGAGCTCACTCCGAGCACTAGTTACCATCCGCAGACTGATGGGCAGACGGAGATAGTAAATAAGTGGGTGGAAGGATATCTCAGAAATTATATTGCAGGGCAGCAGAAGGCATGGGTCAAGTGGATTCATTTGTGCGAGTATTGCTACAACACGACATTCCACATGACTATTCAGATGTCTCCTTTTATGGCGTTGTATGGGTATGAGGCGCCGAGTTTTCTAGATTTGCCGCTAAGCCGCATGAGAGTGCCTAGTGCCGAGACTTGCTGCAAGAGAGTCAGATACTATGAGGGCCTCAAGCCATCGCCAAGGCAATAAAAATCAGCGAAGCAAGTGGACAGAAGAGGCAGAGACATTTTGAGGTGGGTGACATGGCTTTACATCTTGCCACTCCACTTCAGTCCACTCTTAGGAAGAGTGGGTCGGAAGCTGCCACTTTATTACTTGGTCCTTCAGATTCCTGAGGCGAGTTGGAGAGGTGGTATGAGCTTGAGCTTCCACAGAGAGCCAATAACGTTTTCATGTATCACGCCAAGAAGGCGTTGGGACATCGTGTGGTACCGCCTCAGCAGTTCACCTCCCTTAGATGATGAGGGAAATTGATCTTAGTACCTGAGTCCATCCTGGAGTACAGGGAGAGACAGTTGCGTCGGAGGACTATCAGGGAATATCTGGTGAAATAGAGAGATTTGCCTGTTGAGGATGCTACATGGGAGAGCGAGGATATTCTACAGCATCCGGCATTGAGATTGCTTGAGGACAAGCAATTTCAGGAGGGGCGGACTGTCATGTCCCCTTCTAGTTGACATCTTTTCGAGGACAGGATTAGCCTATCATGCGACCCTCGTAGGCTGATAGATTGTATAGAGGGTCTAGTTGGAGTTGGCTCAGCTTCAGATTGGCAGTTTTTGATCAGTTGGCTTTCGTTCGGGATCGTTCAAACACTTCTGGCATAAGTTGCTATTTTTAGCAGTTATCGGCAGTCAGCGTGGGACCCCTGCTATTTTTAGCATTATGGATTGTTAGCGTCCGGAATCACTACAGTGTTCATCAGCTTCAGACGGCTCGTGCATCGGATGAATAATGAGAGAGATATTAATATTTAATTGGTTTAATTAAATATTATTTATTGGAGCATTATAATAGAAAGTTATAATATTTTATTATAACTTAAGTGATTTCAGTGAAGGGGTCGCCCATCATCAGAAAGGGGCCAGTTGTGAATTATTTTTCAATTAAAAATTATACCCGAGGCTATTGAGAAATTAAATATTAAAAGTGCGAATTATTTTAATATTCCCTATTATTGTGGAAATCGCACTTTTCAAGTGTATAATGTATTTGCCTTGGGAATCGAGCCATTATGTCATTGTTGAATTGAAAATTGATCAAGTCTTCGTCAGAGAATCGAAGCTTTAGGGTTTCAGTCTCGAATGCATTGGGGAACGAGCCATCTCCAATGAAAGCAGTTCAGAGGGTGTGAGATATCACCTGATTTATTGCCAGTCAAGAGATTTCTTCACTCAGAAGAAATTACAGAGCATTACAGAGTTGATATATTCAGGGGTTTTCAGAGTTGAATCCAGTTGAAAGAATTTCTTCAGGAAAGCGCCTATTTTTATCAGATCAGGAAACCACAGAGAAGGCCGTACATTTTCCATTATTGCTGTTGCTGTACTCAGGCCGTACAAACTGTACCAAGCCGTACTTCATCAAAAAGGGGCGTATTTTCCAGAGCAAGCAAATCGCCTTCTTTTTCTTCAGTCTATCTTCACCAGTTTGGGCGCATATCATCCTGGCATCATCTGGGATCATCAGAAGGTGGGAGAGAGAAGCATTTATTGCAGCCGTACCATATTGCAGCAAATCAGGTTTTCAATAAAAATCATTGTTTTTTATATTGCATGTATGTGGATCTCATTTGTATTAGCTCCAGGAGTTGAATAAAAGAACTGGTATAAGGAATATCAATAGAATCTATCACTTTCAGAGATATATTATTTTATTTGAATTTATTCCGTATTTCTTTGCAAAAATCGCATTTTTTCATACTTATGCAAAAACCCAAAAATCACAAAAAAATCAAAACTTCAGAGAAACAAACAAAACAGTCAGATTTGAGAAACAGAGGAAACTAGGGTTTCTACAGCATTACAAAGCATGATAAAACAAGATTAAGAGAAATGCTAACAGTACTACTGTTCAGCTTACAATGAAATATAGAATGCCTGCAAGATCAAGGATTAGAGCTCTTCAAATTGCTACAATAACAAAGGTGTCTTTCACAAGGCCTTTTATGACTCCCTAACACCAATCCATGAAGAAAATGCAGATTTCTCAAATCTGATATGACAGACCAGCAGATTAATACGCAAAACCAGCAAATACAGATCCCTATCAAAATGCTCATAACTCACTCATTTCTAACCCTATCGACTTGAAATCAAATACAGAGCACCCTTAGAAAGATGGTGACCAAACTTGAACAGCAAAACACCCACGAATATCCTTTAATATTTTCTGACACAAATCCCAAGGAGCTCAGAATGGTACGGCCCACTAAGGGGGGTGATTTTCCTTTATAAAATCCAACACTCAAACAAAAAATCTGAAACTTAGCAGAGAGGGTCACCCTTCATAGACAGAATGATATATGTAGTACCTAGAATGATATTTTTTGTACTTTTTGATTTATGAATGAAAACTACAATCAGCTACAATGAAGAAATAACTCCAAAACTACTCTAATAAGCATGAAACTAACTACAAGCAATAACTTCAAGCTACAATGCAAACCTCACTGCAACAACCCTCTCACACAAGTAAACTTCTCTACTAGGTGCTATCTCACAAGCACGAAGTCGAGCCAAGGCTAGGATGCATTCATTCCTCGAAGCAGTCCAGCACCATTTCGGCAACATAACATTACTCAAGATATCAAATGCCCAAATGAAGACCCAAGACGTCCTTTTATAATTTGTGAAGACCCCTCCAGAAGCTTCTAGAAACCCTAATTCTTTTCCCTCCAAGAAAAGGCGTCACTTTCTTCAAGGCTTCATTTTTTTACTTTAATGAAATCCATCTCTTCAATATAGGCGTCCAACTTATAGCTTCAATTTGACCTTAATAATTATAAAATTACCTCAATGAGGAGCCACCCCTTAAAGACCACCTTTTAATACAACATTAAGTTATGAGACTAGGCCAAGGGGGTATTATAACATTAAAATATAACATTATTTAAATGAAATGAACTTATCTCTCCAAAAAATGCATCCCAAGGCCAAAATCGAACAAACCAACTGAGTCGACTGAAGAGGAAAGCCAACTGTGCTGAGAACGACAGGACCACTGCAAGAAATAGAATTTACTAAAAATAGTAAATTCCTGAAGGTGCTAGGAATGCCAAGAAAACACACCACTGCGAAGCTCTCTGAAAACCCAGAAAGAATCCGCCATTCAATCATCAATCTGCGAGCAATAGCAACCTCCAAAACACGAAACCCTAATTTCACCTTCCGAGTAGCCTACGGGTCTTCGGAATAGGCCAACAGTCAACTGGAAAGATCATGCTCGAGAAGGGAACATTACAGTCCGCCCTCCCCAAGATTGCTTGTCCTCAAGTAATCGCAAACCTGGATGCTGCAGAATCTCATCATTCTCCCAAGTCGCATCCTCCATGGGCAAGCTCTTCCACTTCACCAAGTATTCTCTGATTGTTCTTTTTCTCAAAGAACGCTCTCTGGAATCAAGAATCTCCTTTGGAATCAAAACTAACTGTCCTTCATCCAAAGGTGGCAACTTGTAATGTCCCCAATCTAGCCCTACGCTCTTCATTTGGATTTAGCCTATTTCTGGAAGCTCGTAGGCTAAGCAAAAGCTCGAAATTAGGGTTTCCAAACTTCTTGGAGGACGTTTTCATCTTTTTGTGGAGCTTGCACTTGGAAATGTTGAACTTGGATTGCGGATTCCTTCTGGGTTTTCTGAGAGCTTCGCGTTGGTGGTTTCGGTTCGACATTCTGAGCACTTTCGAGAATTTACTATTTTTAGTAAATTCTATTTGTGGCAGTGGTCCTGTTGACTTCGGCTTGGTTAGCTCTCATCTTCAGTATGTTCAGTTGGTTTGATCAATCTTGACCTTGGGGAGCATTTTTGGTGAGATATCCAATTGATTTTAAAATGCTATACTTTAATGTTATATTTTATTATTGAGACCCCTTGGCCTAGTAAAGCAACTTTAAGTTGTTCATAAAAGGGGGATTTTGAGGGGTGGCGCCCCATGGAGTTATTTTATTATATTCTAAGGTCCAAAAATCAATGTTTGAAAAGGGACGCCCATCTTGAGGAGAAGATTAATTCAAATTAAAAAGTTAAATTGCCTTGAGAAAAGAGATGCCATCTTTGGAGGGAAAAGGAGTTACTTCAAATTTGAAAATTAGGGTTTCTAGAAGCTTCTAGAGAGTTTTCACAAAGTTATAAAAGGAGTGCTTGGGTCTTCATTTGGGCATCTGATATCTTGAGTATTGTTATGCTGCCGAAATGGTTGCTGGATTGCTTCGAGGAATGAATGCCTCCTAGCCTTGGCTCGACTTCGTGCTTGAGAGATAGCACCTAGTGGAGAGGTTTGCTTGTTTGAGTGACATTTTGTAGTGAGGTTTGCATTTGTAGTTTGGGTTTACTTATGTAGTTCAGTTTATTGCATTTTATGTCATTTTCTGGAGTTGCTGATAACAGGGCTGAATCTATAGTTTCACTCATAAATCAAAAAATACAAAAAGAGTTGTTCTGGGTATTGTCTCATTGGTTTTCTCTGTTGGAAGAGACCCTTCATGAATATTTGCAGATTTTAATACGAAGTTTATGATTTTATAAAGCAAATTCGTCATTCCTTGTAGGGCGCCCTTTCTGGAGTGCTTTGGGATCCGTGCCATTAATTAATAGCCACTTTTAGCTGTCCTTTCTCATAACTAAACTAGGCGCCATCATTTTAAGAGTATTTTGCATCAGTTTTCATGTAATTTGAGTGAGAAATGAGTGAGTTGTGAGCTTTTCATTGAGTTTATGTATTGCTGGTTTTGTATTTCATGTTGCTGGTCTGTCAGATCAGACTTGAGAAAATTGCATATTAGCGAAGGACGGGTGTTAGGAATTCATTATTGACCTAGTGGATGACATCTTTACTATTGCAGCAACTTGTAGAGCTTGAATTCTTGATCTTGCAGGCATTCTACTTCTCATTGTAAGCTGAACAGTAGTATTCTCAGCAATTCTCTCAATTTTGCTTGTCATGTTTGTAATTGCCCACTGAATAAGTGGAAGAGGCTGGCTTGCCGCCTATTTACTTTGATTTGCATTGTAATATCATACATCTCCGCCCTATGGTAGCTCCATTCCCACTACGGGTTTGAAAGCACATTCTGGGTGTTGAGTTTATTTCGAAGTTGCATTTGTATTTCTTTAAATCTCCACCATATGGTCGCCTCATTCCATTCTGGTTTGGGTAGCACATACTTGGTGTTGAGTTACTTTCAGTTGGAGTTCTGATTTATTGTACTGACGATCCTCTTGCCATATGACAGTCTCTCTCTTGTTGAGATTGAGTGTGCATTCTTGGCAAAGAGTTATATTGTAACTGCTGGTTTGATTTATCTAACCCTAACGGGTGCCTTCTGCATTGTTGTGTAATTTGGCAAAAATCGGAAAAAAATTGGTCCGGTTCTTTACAGTGGTATCAGAGCCATGCATCCTGCCATCCTGTGCCCATCAAGGTTCAATTGACAGTTGAATGACAGAGAAATCAGTTTCTACACGAGAGGTCAGAACAAAGTTCAGTTTAGTTTTCAGAAGTTTCAAAGATGTTGCATTTTCTAAGGTCCAGGGATCGTGAGAAGTTAGATTCAACTATGGTATCTGAGGAAGGAAAGGTTAGTGATGTCGTAAGGGATTTCATTGAATATGCCAAACAATATAGAAGACAATGTGAACATGAGGCTGCCAAACTTTGTGAGCAATATCAAAACATGCCAGATGATTATAGGTACAATGTTTCATTTGATTCCCATTTGAAGTGTGTGGCGTCACTGGAGCCCGAAAAGTCGAAGATGGTGGACCACATTAGGAAAATGATAAAAAGGGAAGCAGAACAAGCTTTGGTTGAAGAATCAAAGAAGGAAGGAGATGAAGTGCCTATTTGTGTATTGCAGCCGACAAATATGCAAGTTGAAGAGAAAAATCAGTCATCTAGCATTGAAGATGGCACAAACAAGGTGCACATATCACATCAAAATGAACGTGAGCTTGATGAAGATACCTTGGCAAGTGAAGAGTTAAGGGTAGAGACTCATAATACGCCCCTTGACTTGCATGTGATAGCAAGTGAAGAAGAGCAAGTTGAAGGAAATACTATTGGTGTCTTTGAATCAGCTTATGACCGTTACCAAAGTAATGATGTTGGTAATGATTTTGATGTGTTTGTACCTCCTCTTGTTGAAGATTTAGTGATGGATAGTTTTCCTCTTGTTGCTGTTCAAACTCCACAAGAGTTTTCACAAGATGAAGTTATGACAAGTGATCAAGAAGACCTTTTTGGCATACATATGACTATTCATGATGAGATCAAAAAAATACCTATAGATGATGGGTTCATTGAAGATATAGATGATAAAGTTTCCCAAACAGCTAGCACTAAAGATTCTTTACTTCATTTTAGTGATAGTGTCAAGGGTGGTTTCGGGTTTGATCTTCAAACCAAGCCATTGAAGGGAGGTATGTATGAAGATATCAGTTTAAGTGAGTTGGATGGTGACCTATTCAAAGAGTCAACCCTCCAAGAGAAGCACAAAGAGCACTTTCCTTTTGATCAAAACAATCAATCCTCTAGCACTTGGGATCCAGGAGTGAAGGCATTTAGTGATGACAAAGAAATTGTGTGGGATGAGTTTCCCTTTGATCCTGATGAAGTTCAAAATTCTGATTGCTTTGCAAGCTATGAGGGGGCTGCCATAAACTTTGATCATGAAGATAGTGAGTGGAAGTGGAGCTTGAAGATCATATGGCTCTTGACGATGGAAAGTTTGATGGAGTTCCTAAACACAAATCCAATTTATCAATGCTTGAAGCTGGTTGTAAGCATTGGATTGAAGAATTTGTGGAGTCTAATTCTCTTTGTGATATTGAGCAATTTCAGCTAGTAGGTGGTGAAGGAAAGGAGTCTTGGAGCAGCTATGAGGGTAGCAAAGATGAAAAACAAAGTTCTGATTTTCAGTTGCAGCCTATTAGCAGTTCACCATCTTTGCATGTGCATGAGTGGAAAGATCAATGCAAGGTATCTTTTGAAAAAGAAGTGCAAGCGCTATCCCTATTTGATCGCACACACAATTTGGTTGATGATCTCTATTGGAAGGCTCAGTTTGAAGAGAGACAAAGTGGAGTTAAGGATGAAGTTGCTCTTCCTAAATTGCAACTAATCAAAGATTCCTTGGAGACCATGAAATCCGAGTACATAGGCTTGATTGAAGATAGAGATCATGCCGTCGAATCTGCAAAGAAGGCCTTCATTGTTTTCGAAGGAAGGGAGAGTATGGTTGATGAGCTCACTTTGGAGCTTAAATCAACAAAGGACAAGTTGAAAGAAACTCAGTTGGCTCGAAGAAAGTGTTGGGTGAAAATTATGTAATCAACTTTCGACAGATTACACAACTTGGACTTCAGCCACAGCTATGTGAGATGTGAATCTCTCCTCTCGGAAAGGGGAGGCGCCCTTCTTACTGCTAAGAGAAACAATAGTAAATCACAAAAGTAATTACACAATGTACACGAAAGTCACAGAGTGGGGGGGGTGTGTTACATTCATACTTCTCTCTTTTTTCAGAGAAGATGTTTACAATGTTTCACGTGTTGGAAGTTCCAAATTCTTGATAACTAAAAACTAACAACCAGCAGTAATGCCAATATCTCTATCTCGTCAAAGCGAAGCGTAGAGATACCAGAAGTAATCAACAACAAACAAAAGAAAATAAAATGGGAAAGCTCACGAAGGCACAAAGTTGTTCCGCTTTATCAATGTTGGATCTGTAGATGTATGCGTTTACTACGTTAGAAGCACAAAGTCTTCTTAGACGCTAACAATTCTTCAAACAGCATGAACGATTACAAGCACAAAGTCTTGTAGATCATCCAACAAAAGTATTAATGGCACGAACAATTACAAGCACAAAGTCTTGTAGATCCTTCGACAAAGTATCCAAGAGAATGAATAATTATAAGCGCAAAGTCTTATAGATTATCCAACAAGAACATGCAAAAGTATAAATGATTATAAGCGAAAAGTCTTATAGATCACTCCAACCAATGATAAACAAAATAACAATGCATCTAAATAATAGATGCAACAATAAAAGTTTACATCAACCACTTAGAGTCTTTCGCATTCCTAACTAATCACTACCAAATCAAATCAACTTACAAAAGTATTGAATCCAACGCGAAAGTCCGGGCTTGCAATCCTTTTCTTTATTGATTGAATCTCATTCAAAATATGAACGCAGTTTCACAAGTTTGCTTATTATTAAAAGGGCAGCACTTCAAGGTAATAGACTGAAAGATAATATTATTATTAGAATGAAAACGCCACATTATATAGAAAGAGGGATGAGCAAAAGAAGGAAAGAGATTGAGAAAATCGTGGAGAGTTGTGTGAGCCGACGAGGAAATCTCACCTAACTTTGACCAAAGTCAAAGTGTACCTGTTTTGAAAATATTACATCTTTTAAATCCTGGTGTGTAATTACAATTTACAAAATGACATTCAAAATGTTGAGAAATATTTACAAGATGCATAATGGGATGCACCGGAATGTTCAATCGAGAATAACAGGAGGCCGCCACGCCTCTTTGCATTGGGCCAAGTCTTCAAATTTCCTAGTCTCCCTCGCGACCTAACTTCTCATATCCGACCAACGGGTGTAATCCACAATGGTGAATCTCCGATCGATCTCATGGCGATGAGTGGAACCTTTTGCACCCCGGGTTAAGATGCCTTCAGTTGTCCATCGTGAGCCTTGTATCACAAATGATGTTCACCGGCTTCAGAAGTCCGAATCATTAATCAAATTTGTGATGGCTTCCTTGAAGATCAGGGATATTTCTGCGGCCGGTAGGAAGATACGATTGTCCTCAAGAAGTTGACCAGGCAACTCTCTGATGCTTTTGTCAAGAATGTTGCGATGCCCGTCGACATCTTCCTGTACTTGGTGAAGATCTTCAATGAGAGATTGAACCACTTGAATCCTGTGTTTCAGTGATTCTCTTACCTCTACAAACTTTTCTTTGTTGGGAATTACCCCAACCTCCACCAATTTGCTAAGCTTTACCTGTTTCATTTCCGACCATGACAACAGGCATTTTTCCATGTCTCTGCGCTCCTGGGAAAGTACGCCCTTTTCTTTGTCAAGCTCTGTGGTGAGCTTGGCTAACATGGTGGTTTTCTCATCCGCAGCCAAAATTATCTGAGATCCGTGTTCAATGATCTTTTCAACAAAGTCATACAACACTCTGCCTTTGGAGGCGAATTTCTCAGCTTTCTTGACAGCCGGGTCTTCAATACTTACCACTGTCAGCGGTTGTGCATTGCTTGGAGAACCGGCAAGTCTCTTTACAACAGTGGCATAATGCTCTGCCCTCTGTTTGTACATGTTACGAGATTGCTCAACTTTGTCCAGCCTTCCTGCCAAGATATCCAAAGTGACTTGCGCATCGGCTTTTGCACTTTCGCTGGTAACCTTGCCAAGCTGGACCTTTGTTACTGTGTAGTCCTCCATATTGACATCACCTTCTTGATTCGGTGGTATGCCAATTTCAGCATACTTCTGGCCAGATTTATCAACATTCAGCCTCGAGTATACTTTTGCCTTCTTCTTCCCTTTAGCCTTTGGAAGAACTATCTCTTCAAGGTCGAGTTCCTCTGGAGAAATCATTTGCTTTTTACGCTTCGACACTTGAGATATTAGCCAAGGAGGAAGCAAAGAAGTGTGAACTTCTGGATTTACTGTCAAGTCGGTCGCCATTGCCACCTCTGAAGTTATTGTCACATCTGAACTCACCAATGGTATCGCGGATAATTGAGAAGTGTTTGTCATCATCGCCCCTCAGGTTGACACATTGATTGATCACGATTGACTCCTATCTCATGAAACCATTGAATCTCTGCCTGATACCACACGCTGGTGAAGACGGCTTGGTGAAACGGACGATGGTGGGCTTGACAGTATATCAACCGTATGGATGCTTGTCACTGAAGGAGTATCAAGCTGGGTTGATGCTGCAAGGATAGGGGATATCTCGGCTGCAGGAATGCTTGTGGTAGGAATAGGTGACGAGGGAACAGGAGGTGGAGGAGTTCTTGACTCAAGAGGGGTATGAGGAACGTTTGAAGTCACGGGCGATGATGTTCTGTGGATTTCCTCAACTACGTTCTCGGGAGGAGAAGCAGTTATTTCTTCATCATGCTCGGGTTCCTGTTGATCACCCTCTTGTCTCTCTGATTCTGGCTCACCTTCGAAGTCACCTGCAGATCCTTCTTCAAAATCTTCATCAGACTCTTGCCCGCTTTCAGAAACCTCTTCGGCATCGGAGTCTGCTTCTGCTGAATCTTCATCTTCAGCGGATTGGTCGCTTGAATTATCTTCTTCATCGGAATCTACCTCCTCTAGAATGGGCTTTTTACCCTTTGAACGAGATGGATGGGATTCCGGCTTCTCTGTCTCTTGGACAGCCTGAGTATCTTTCTTGCCAACAGTGAACTTGATCCTTGGACCTCTTCGTGAAGAAGTGGGAACGGCCGCTGATTTGTTTTTGTCGCGGAGTTCTTGCTGTTGGCGTGCTTCTGCCTCGGACTCTTCTCCTTCCGAGTCTGTCCTGAAACTTTTCATTGTATGACCATGTTTGTGTAACCATTCTTCTGTGTTGGCTAGGATTGGTCTCAGCCTTTCTCTCATGCTGGTGACCTCTTTTCTAGACCACTGTATTGCAGGCAACGACCTCTTAGCAACGCCTTGCTCATCATAGACAGCGTTCATGATATCACCTGGATCCTCAAAATCCTCGTAGGTCAGCCGATACCAAGATCTCCTTGACGAGTTGGATCATTAATCTGGGTAGCCAGTCCATCTTAATGGCTTCATCTCTCGCGACCGCCTGTGATGTCTTCAAAACGCAGACACTGTTGGTGACCCTTTTGCAACTTCTTTCGACATCCTTGTGAGTCAAAAAATCAAACTCATACCAGAGGTCTTTGATGGTCAGTACCTGCATCTCAAAGATAGTACGTACCTTAGCCTTTGTGCAGTCCGATATATATCCGGGCTGGCTGGTCATGGGAACTTAACCTGTGGTTGCTTCTTCGCTCTTTTCCGCGACCGACATCACCGCTCAAGATGTTTCATGAGAACCCACTTTATCCCGGGCGGGATAACGCGGGTGCATGTGGTAGACAACTCGCGTAAATAACCCCTGATTTCGCGGCAAACGCTGGGAATTGAAGAAAATACATCCAACTTTACTTACCACCTTATAAGCTCCTCATCGACACTCTTCTTCTTCCAGAAATGGATCAAAGAAGAGTAAGGGCTAGCAAGAAAGCATCGTACGGACCATTCGAAAATGATGAAAGCTCTCCTTTTAGCTCCAACCGATAGAAATATCTGTACAATGTGCACCATCATTCGACTTCTTTGTAGATAGACCTCGAATTGTTCTATCACCGCCAAGACACCGTAAGAAGTCATGTAGAACTTCAATGTAGAGCATTGATCAACCGGCTCTCATGCATCTCACCATTTGTTTACTCCAACTAATATGCACCTTCGGGCTTCCTTATGATCCCGAGTGTAATTCATACATCCAATCGTGAAAGCGTGGATGATTCCGGCAAACCTTTCACTCTGCTCAGAAACGTGATCATATCTTTGACGCCATCTTTGAAGTCACTTCTCAGGAGTCCTTTCGGCCATCTGGAAACAGACGATCTAGGCTTTTTGAGCCATTGAGTATTTATCAACTGTTTGGCTTTATTGGGATCAACATCGAAAATCTCCTGTGCTTTTGATATAGAAATGTCAATATATTTCTCCATGTGAGGAACCTTGAAGACGATGTCAAAGAAATCGGGGTCGAGTCTTAGAATCTCGTGCCCGGAAGAGTCGATCACACTTCTGCTTTCTCGGATGTAATGAGACGCAATTTGAAGAACAAATTCAATATTATGCGCAGCTGTGGGGAACATCGCCACCAAGTGGAGATTGCTGTGTACGATTGCCCTCATTGAATCAGGGGGAGGCTTCGTCTCTGTCAACTTTGCAAAGTCAACCAAGTCTTGATGGCCAACTTCTGTATCCTTTATTTCTTCAACTTTCGAAAGCACCATAGTCGGCGGATAGACGCCTTGATATTTGTACTTCATCTTGCTTTTTGCTTTCGAAGAAGGAGGCTTCGTAGCAGTCATCAAAAGAAACTGGAACACTGAGCACTCTTGACTTGACAATCTCTGAGAGTAGACTGCAATCCGTCTAGCCAGAACAAACACCAATTGTTAGGAAACATGGGAAAGCGTGAAACGAGCACAAGGATGGAAAAGCATGGAGCGGATGGAGAGGCACGCAAAACGATGCACGAATGCAGAAAAACGAAGCTCAGGGATACACTGGTCAAAAATGAAGTTCGTTTGGAAGGAATTGGGAAAAGTCAGAAAAAAGTGTAAGGGCGCTAAAATTCAGCGCCCTTACATTCTGAGAAAATTGCTCTTGGTGTAAGGGCGCTAAATTTTAGCGCCCTTACACTTTTCCAGTGTTAGGTAATTTTTTGGTGAATTTGAAATGTCATGGCGCTCAAAATTAGCGCTTCAGCTTTTGGGAGAGATAACTTTGATGCAAGGGCGCTAAATTTTAGCGCCCTTACATCTTACAGAGTTGGGAAAAATCTCATCTTCTTAGAAATGTCCTAGCGCTAAAATTCAGCGCCTCTGCTTTTTCTTGAAAATTTTGAGATGCAGATGCAAGAGGGAATGGCGATGGCGCTCGGGCTTGGAGAAGGAAATTTGTTTGAATCATGAAAGCTTGAACTTGCTTTCATCCTATTACATACGCCTCCAAAGATTAAGGGAATTCTCTTTCACAATGATAGATCTTTTCAACGTTCACCAAAACGCATATAGAGAGAAACAAAAAGCTTTCAACATGAATACATTGGAATAGATACAAGTTTCATAGAACATCGACCATAGAAGAGAATAAGAGAAGAATGCGTAGGGTTAAGAGAGAAGAAACGCGAATGACTAAGGTAAGTGAATAGAAAGAAACGCAGGAATGGAGAACACTTACGCATTTGGGTAGCAAAGGATTGAATGCATAGGGTTAGAGAATAGAAAAGAAAAGAAGGAATGAGCATCAAAATGAACACGCATAGAGGAGAAAGACGTATTCAAAACCATGAATGAAGGTTCCATTGCATAAAGGGAAGGAAAACGCGAATGGAGGACGCGAAAAGAGAGAACAAAAAACGAATGAAAATAAAAAACGTGAATGAAGAAACCAAAACGCGTATGAACATAGATCATATACAAATGACAATACAAAGCCGAAATGAAAGTCTTACCAGGGCAAAACGCGAAGCTTGTTGAAGGGAGGAATGGCGAATCTCCAAAAAACGTGATTTTGCAGATGAAAGGCAAACGCACAGCAAGAGGAGATGCAAAAGAAATAAAACATAAACAACAAAAGTGGCGAATTCATTCACTTAACTTTGCAAATGAACATTAAAAACCTAACTCAAGTCGTGCAATAAATTTAGGCACGAAAAGTGGCACGATTGACGAAAAACGCGAAATTGTGAAGAAACGTGCCAGAGGCTCAAAAAAGTTTAAGTGTCAAAAAAAAAAATGTAATGGCGCTAAAATTTAGCGCTCTTGCATTTTTTGGAATTTTCACTTCATGTAGGGGCGCTAAATTTTAGCGCCCTTACATTTCCAGACTTAGCCAAATTTTTGGATTTTCCCTGCAGGAGCGCACTTTTTCAGTGCTACTGCATCTTCCGCAATTTGCAAAGTACGAACAGTGAAACATCGCGAAAGATCTCGTTTCGAAGGTCTTTGCGAGGTGAACAAGGGGGAATGCTCGAATTGACTATTCGAGACTTGGGAACGCATTTCGAGGTGGCTTCAAAATCACTCCGTTATGCGTACTTGAACTTCACGAATCCTAGGAAACGGACAAGTTTCGTAGGGGGGTTATCCGTGGAACGAGCGCTGCTAGATTCCATGATAACAGAAAGGTTGAAGACCAGTTTGCAGATTTCAAACTTTTCAAGGAACAAGAGGATGCACGAAGAGCTGGAGAAATCAAGCAAGTAATTGATGAGATTGATAGTCTTCGAGAGGAGTTTGATGTTGAAGGTTTCACAAGAAAATCAAAGGTTGCATGTGCAGATTTGGAGCAGCAAGATGAAAGGAATGACTTTCAAGTTTATGACAATCCTCTTTTTCAAGAAGGTGATGAGAAACGTTATGATAATCCTCTCTATGAAGTAGAGGATGAAATGGAGAATGAAACTGAGTTTGGTTTCCAGTGCTTGGATGCTTCGATATCACTCCATGAGGAAGTGCCACGTCTGTTGATTAGTAATGAATGCATAAGTGGGTTTGAGGATGAAGTCTATGCATGGGAAGTGTTGATTCGAGGAGATTTCAACATCTTCAACACCAAGGTGTTAGCAAGGCAAGATTTGGTAGCTGCTGGTAACTTCATTACAGCAGCAAGCAGCAAAAATTTCAGTATTGTTACTCATGAAGCAGGGAAGAAAGATGGACCAGAACTTGATGTTTGTATGCTTGTCAATCCATCCCTTTGGTTGAATGATGCTTTGGCACTTATTAGTCCATTTTTGAAGTTGGATTTGAGGTCATTTAATATTTCATGCCCCATTGTTGTTGAAACTTTCATGGATGGGCTTCAAGGGTTCAATAGAGGAGGCATCAATCTCTTCAGTATGCATTTGATCCTTACTAGCATTTGGGAATGTGTTGAGTTTTCTTTTCAGTATGTTGGAGATCACTTTCAGTTGGGTATCCATGCTTGGGATTCTCAATATGGGTTGATAGAGCTTATTACTTGTGGAAAGGAGGAATTTTTGAAGGATAAGGATCAAAATTTCAGTATTAATGATGTTGTAACTTTCTTTACCAGCCTCTTGATGGTTCCATTTGTTCATCAACAAATGGATTGGAGAGAGATTTTGAGTATGGGATGGAGAGATGAACGATTGGTTGCTCTTGGGAGTGATCCTTGGCTAAGACTAGGGCAAATTTGGAGACATGAGTTTGCTGATTGGAGGCAGACCAGCCACCCTACTTGTGCAGTTACCCTCGTTCGGGAGAATTTGTTCATCACTACTTGTCGAAGAGGTGGTAATTTTCAGTTGGGGATTGCTCTAATATGTTTTCCTGCCATTTTTGAGGGATTAACTTGCAACTCTATGCTCATCTCATACACTCACATTTGGGAATTTCTTTGGTGCTGCTGTTTTTTCTTGCGTGAAGCATTAAAATCAGATTGCTCTTTGCTGACTTTAGCCTTGAACAGTAGAGACTATTTGTTCCTTCACATCAGTTCTATTCTCGGGGTTCATCTTATGGAGGCTTGTGATGTTAACTTTGATAGTTCTCTCTCATTGTGGGTTCAGGACAGCAAACCACCACTTGTTTTGATTCATCATTCTGAGACTCTTGGAGTTGGAACAGTAAGAGTGATTAGAAGTTTTTATGGTGGTGTCGGTATAATTCAGTTGATTTATAGTAGCTTCAGGAGAAGACATGAGGCTGAATTTGTTGAGCTCTTGTAAAGGATTGCTTTCCTCTTTGCAAGAGGATTTGAAGATGTCACAATTGCAGTCATGGTTCCGTTTGTTACCATGTGGAGGTATGCTGAGGAGTTTGATTTTGATTTGAGTAGACTATCTTCCCTATTGCTTAGAATTGTGATTGACAGTACTATGGTTGATACTGTTAATTCGGGGCATTATGAACATGAGATGTTGCATGATATTGATCTCCATCCTTTAAGATTTTTCAGTTTGAGCATCATGGACAGTAACATTCTGGAGTTACAAGGGAGGTTGGTGCAGCATTGGCGAGATGTCTTCACTGATAAGATCAGAGTGGTGCAGCATCAGCATGGTGGGTCCTCCTTTAGACGGATATGGGACACTGGGGTTGTACTTGGTTTGGTTGGGTGCAGTTTGAGTTATTCTGGAGTTGTAGTGGCATTGCTTGAGGACAAGCAATATTGGGAAGGGCGGACTGTAATGTCCCCAATCTAGCCCTACGCTCTTCATTTGGATTTAGCCTATTTTTGGAAGCTTGTAGGCTAAGCAGAAGCTCGAAATTAGGGTTTCCAAACTTCTTGGAGGACGTTTTCGTCTTTTTGCGGAGCTTGCACTTGGAAATGTTGAACTTGGATTGCGGATTCCTTCTGGGTTTTCTGAGAGCTTCGCGTTGGTGGTTTCGGTTCGGCATTCTGAGCACTTTCGAGAATTTACTATTTTTAATAAATTCTATTTGTGGCAGTGGTCCTGTTGACTTCGGCTTGGTTGGCTCTCATCTTCAGTATGTTCAGTTGGTTTGATCAATCTTGACCTTGGGGAGCATTTTTGGTGAGATATCCAGTTGATTTTAAAATGCTATACTTTAATGTTATATTTTATTATTGAGACCCCTTGGCCTAGTAAAACAACTTTAAGTTGTTCATAAAAGGGGGATTTTGAGGGGTGGCGCCCCATGGAGTTATTTTATTATATTCTAAGGTCCAAAAATCAATGTTTGAAAAGGGACGCCCATCTTGAGGAGAAGATTAATTCAAATTAAAAGTTAAATTGCCTTGAGAAAAGAGACGCCATCTTTGGAGGGAAAAGGAGTTACTTCAAATTTGAAAATTAGGGTTTCTAGAAGCTTCTGGAGAGTTTTCACAAAGTTATAAAAGGAGAGCTTGGGTCTTCATTTGGGCATCTGATATTTTGAGTATTGTTATGCTACCGAAATGGTTGTTGGATTGCTTCGAGGAATGAATGCCTCCTAGCCTTGGCTCGACTTTGTGCTTGAGAGATAGCACCTAGTGGAGAGGTTTGCTTGTTTGAGTGACATTTTGTAGTGAGGTTTGCATTTGTAGTTTGGGTTTACTTATGTAGTTTAGTTTATTGCATTTTATGTCATTTTCTGGAGTTGCTGATAACAGGGCTGAATCTATAGTTTCACTCATAAATCAAAAAATACAAAAAGAGTTGTTTTGGGTATTGTCTCGTTGGTTTTCTCTGTTGGAAGCGACCCTTCA